>JAHLJT010002406.1:114281629-114489912 GCA_031308135.1 Acheta domesticus | reverse complement strand
ATAATGCTATCTTACGGCACAGATCATAACGTATTTGCCGTTTATGGCACGAATAATTGCGTCATCACACATTCAACCAATTGCATCGAGAGAATCGTGGAGAGATGGCGGTAAATCAAACAGCCAACCACATTTTTTGCACAGACGTCAAATATCCGTGACGTTAGTAAAGTTCTTTCCAAAAATTAATGTTGCTTTATAAGATTCATTCAAATTTGAAAATAGCGGCGTTAGGAGTGACTTTTCAAAACATGTACTCTTGCAAGAAAGCTTAACATTATAAATAAGTTTTATAATACACTATTTTGCACGAAAGTACGTTGGAATGTTGCAATTTCCAGAATCGGATTTACCTTCGAATGCTTGTACGCCATAAAAACACTGTACAAAAAATACTGCTACGCAGCGCCACTAAGCGGAATTGCCCGCCTATACGACTCATTGACATAAGTTTCAATAAAAATTAATATGTTCATTCACTTAGCTCTTCAATTACTGTCCTGTGACAATTTTATCATCTCTCATTTTGTCCAGTAAATACCAGCGTGTATATCCTTTACTCATAAGTATTTTTCAGGTTTTAATCTTTTTCAAAGTGCAGCTATTTAGATACTGAAACATTTGAGAAAAGGATCTTCACAATTTGTGCTGGGTATTTGAATTAAATAATATTCTCAATTCCATTTCAAACCTCACGTTAAACAGAAACATTTTTTCAATAAATATATTCTTCATTCACCCGTGTTTTAACCTTGTTATTTCTTCTGCAAAATTTCATTCCAATCTTAGTTATTCTCAAACATATTCGAAAAACCTTAGTCAAAAAATCTTATCTATTTTTAAAGTTGAATTTTCAAACTATTTTTTCCACTTCTCACCATCTTGTTTTCTTTTTTAAAAACTCGTGAGCTACTTTTCAGAGAGTGAGCTGAAAAAGCAGCGGATCATCACCCGTCGCAGCCTAATCCAGGATGCCATCTACTTTGCACGACTCCTCGCTGCAACTTTCAGACTTGAAACCATTTTTAACACTGTCTAAACTGTTTAACAAACGATCGATCCTCGAGTCGTATTCGAGAAGAATTAACGATGTAATAAAGAATATGAAATACGCTGAGCAATCTGAACGCGGTAACATTCCTTCACATCAGTAAATAATAAAGTGTTAAACATACCAGCCCGAATTTCGAATATTTTACTTTCAGATGTTCGGTATTACCTTAATTAATCAAGATTGGAATGGCTGGCTCTCTTTCTTAAAATTAAGGGTTTTTTTCTTTTCACAATTTCTGTTATAATGAAAAATAACGTGTTAAATTGTAAACGTTATTCGACTTTCAATTTCAGCATTTTTATTTTTTTGTTTATCGAAATATTTCTATTTTATATTACATACATGTATTTAAACTACAATTGGGTGTGACCCGGTGGCAGTTAATTAACAATAATTACAATAATAATAAAAATAATAAAAGAATACGATATAAAACGATGCAATAATCATACTATCTCTAATATTAAGTGTTATAACAATTGTTCCAACTCTACCATGATATACAACAATTATATGTTGGTAATATTACAAGCCCCAAATATATTGGTTAAATTAGTTTGAAAAAAAGGCATTGATCGCGTTCACTACACTTCACTGCACACACTACTTTGTTTTGCTTTGAATTACATTGACCAGCATTTCACAGCACTTAGTTACTCATTGAACATCTATTACCCTCAGCTTGTTCTAACTTGATTCTAAAACTTCGGACACTTAGAGGAAACGCTTTGAAAGTTGCTGCGGGTAAACTGTTCCAATCTCTAATTGCTCTGTTACAAAATGGAAATTTCCCAAGATCTGGATTTTGTGCTTCAATGCTCTGTGACGTCACAGAAATCTGCTCTCTTGCTCCGAACCGACAGACGAAGGTAGAGCTTGTCGGGGCGGCAAGCGCACAGTGTTCCGATGGTACGAAAGTGGGCAAAAAGATTCTATTGAAAAATCGATAATTGCGATTTTTAACTGGTAATTATTATTGATAATGTTTATTATTTAATAATAATATGAAGGATTATATAATAGAAAATACATTATTACATAACTCAAAACAATATCCGACTCTTTATCATAACCGTACTGTAATTCCACTTTCATTCTTCTATTAGATAACATTTTTGGAAAAGATAATTTTCACATTTTAGGACAATAATATTTTATACAATAGCATATAATATGACGAATTAGTCCGTTCTGAAACATTAATTAATGTTAACAAATAAATAACAAATAGGTACCCGGTAGGGGTACGAAAGAGAATTTTGACCCCATGCTTGATTATTTTTTATGTACGGTTTTGTTTGAGAATGTTGTAAATCCTCGTGATTTTCAGTATCTTTTCAATAATCTTCAATCAGCAAATTCTTTTACTTATTCCATGATTGCGAGCTATGTCAATTCTCAGAATTTATTTTAATCTCCCAGATTTCTCTGGGTCGCAAAGCCACGTAATGCATCGGTATGTTGGGCTTTTCTACATACTGCAGCTCTTTCGAACACACTAAACACTTCGCCATTGTTCCAGTATCTACAAAAGGATACCTATTTTCCCTAACAGAACGAAAATTGACGGGTGTAGATAGTTTCCCTCTCTTGTTGCCTGAAACACCGGCAAAGGCCCACTGCCAAGCCGGGGGTACCCGCGACCGCCTCTGCCCCTGCTTCCCTCCCCCATTAGCTCGCACCGCTTCTCCGAGGGCCTTATCTCGGAGGAGAAAAATCTTCCGTCATTCCTTGTCCAGTTGGCAATCACTGATCTGAAGAATGTCTAAACACTTGGATGACGAGACTTGGAATGATGGCTTCACCTAAACGATAATCTGGTTCCTCAAAATTTCGTCCCCGCCCGAATGTTATTGTTTTGCTCTTCGATCTGTTAATTGCCATGTCATTTGCCCAATCACGTGCATATTCTAAATTTTGTTATAATATTTGTTCGTCAGCGCTACCGTTGATTTTGTGGCAAATAACACAATCGTCTGCAAATAAACGCGCCTTTGATTGTGTGTTAATGTGAAGGTCATTTACGTATGCTAAGAAAAATAATGGCCCTAAAACACTTCCCTGTGGAACCTCTGAAGTAACAATACCCGTAGGCGAAAACTGAGTTTCAATTCGAACGTTTTTTTCCTGTCTCTAAGAAATTTGCTTATCCACTTCACAACTCTATCATCAACTCCTGAAGTTAATAATTTCCTAATAAGTAGATCGTGCGGTACTACGTTGAATGCTTTTGCAAAGTCAATTACGTCTGCATCCACCCCTCCACCCGCGTCAACTTCGTCAACTAGATCTTGAAAAAGGGAAACAATTTGGTTTTCACATGAATATCCACTTCTAAACCCATGCTGTCCGTGAAATATCCATTTCCTTTTTTCCCATTCTCAGCGAATGTACCCGGTATTAAACGCTCCATTATTTTGCATTATACCGGCCTATGTGAGAGATACCGGCGTATAATTACATACTTTCGTTTTATCATCGTTTTTCAAAATTGGAACAACTATATCTGTTTTCCAGTCGTCCGGTAAACTTGCATTATTAATAGAAACATTGAATAATCTTAACAAATAGGGCAATACTTCCTCACCACCGAGTTTAATTAAATCTGTCGAGATACCGTCTGATCCCCGTGATTTACCGTTTTCCAAAGATTTTATACGTTTGCGGGGTTCCCAAGCATGAAGCATGAACTGATTTTCAATTGGAAAATAATTAACTTTCTCCTGTACCCGTTTTGGTTTGAATACCGATTCAAAATGCTCGTTGAACTCATTTGCTTTCGCTTGGTCGTCGTGCAGTGACGCGATTCGAATTTCCTGAATTTCTTTCTTATTCCCCCTGCGTCTGTGGACGTATTTGTAAAAGCCTTACCAATTACTTCTTCCAGTCTCTAAAATATTTTGTTTAATAATTCATGCGCAATTTCATTTTCTTTACTTTCCATTGTATTACTTTTTACTAGTGACCTGCAGTAGGGAAAATACTGCTGTCAAAAATGGGACCGTGGAGCAGCAAAAATTGTTTTGAAACGGCACACGTGTTTACTGAAGTTTCTTTCTTCCACAACGCATGACGTCAGCTGCGATATAAGCAAAGATGCACTGTCGGTTCATGCAGGCAAAATAACACAATTAGTCCAGTCAAATGTTAGAAAATTAAGGTGTAGTTTTGAAATTTGGTTCCTACAAATGTTTTGGGTAGCTGAATGCGAAAATCAGGTTTGCCAACAAGTATTTTGCTCAGAAATACGTGTTTAAGCAACAAAATGTGTAAAAATCACACTTTTTCAGTTTTTTGTAAATAACTCAAAAGCCATCATTTATTGTACATAATGGTCATATATTAAATAAAAGGTCAATTTACCTACATTTAATGCTATTAAGCTTGTTTTTCAATTAACGGTTTAGCCGTGAGACCACTACGAAATTTGGTGATAGTGGCAAAACACATGAAAACGGGAATTACCCAACATTATCTCAATAATAACTTAAAAATTATCCATTTTTCATAAATATTAATCTGATATGGAAGAGGATAAAATTGTCTACATTTTTTGGTGCAAGTTTTTCTTCTAGGATCAGTAGTATCGCCGTTAGTGCACAAAAATGCCTAGATGTTACTGTGAAAATGGCACTCTTAACCTCCCTCCCTCTCTCTTTTATGTCATTTACATCAAATAAATGTGTATCCAAATAAATATGGCCTTGTGAATTAGTTTACAT
Source organism: Acheta domesticus (assembly GCA_031308135.1). NCBI lineage: Eukaryota > Metazoa > Arthropoda > Insecta > Orthoptera > Gryllidae > Acheta > Acheta domesticus. The sequence continues at coordinate 114,485,136 of JAHLJT010002406.1, read as the reverse complement.
TTCAATTGTAAGAACAAAATCTTCTAATTAGTAACGTGAAAAAGGAAATTAATAGTTTGGAAGACTGAAATTTGCTCTTCACAATCAGTACAGTGCGCTAGGAAAGTCTCTCTGCAGTGAACCGAAATAGGGCCTCTTACTAAAATTGCATTTGTGTTGGTAGCAACCAGATCACTGGGAAACAAGTGAAAAGGAGAACAACACGTTCAGCATCTATTACGATTGTAGTTAGCAAACTATTTACGTTTTCTTTGTTACAAACTGCAACTCTTGTTACCAACATCATTTCTGTTGCATGTACTCTCACCAGCAAAATGCAACTGCGGAGAGACTTTTCTGGCGCGCTACTTTCATTAACATCATGTATATTGTTTTGAAAATATAAGTATTTTCTCCCAATTTTTAGTGAAAACTGGGCAATATTAAAATCTAGATTTCCTCAAACACGGTGCCGGTTTTTTCTTTAAACCTTTTGTACGGATAGGATTAATTGCACAGAATAATGTGGCAAACGACATTTTGATGTATTCTTTTGATTTGTCAAAAAATACTCAAACGATTTTTTTAATATCTCACGCCGTTGAAATTTACGTTACGAATGTATTTGATTGTTTAACACGTTTTGTAACATATGAGTTCCTTGAAAGTATCTATAATTACGGTTTTTTAAAAATACTCAAGTTTTTGAGAATGTGAGAACTAAAAATCGCAAATTTCCAAAAACGTTTTAACCAAAGTTTCTCAAAACTGCCACAAATTTTAACTAAAATGTCTCCTTAATGGAAAAGTGCTCACTTCGTATAATATTCCGAAGCCTTTATTTCGATCAAGAGATTGATTGATTGATTGACTGATTCGTGTTTCCGGGCGCGTCAACTGCTGAGGTCATTAGTCCCGTAAGTGTAGTGCGTGTTTTTCCCCGGGAGGTGGCGATGATCTTTTCCCCGCTGGATGGCGAGATCTGGCGCCGACCTACCGTCGACTAGCGGGGTTTTCCCCTCAACCAAGTATCTCCCACCAGCGGGGCACCGCCCCAGCCGGGACAAGTTGTAATCTCCCGACCGGTCTCCCGGTATGTGTGGTAGTGTAGTGCATGTTAGTGTAAGTGTGTGTGTAAGAGGGAGAGGATAGGACAAGGATGAGGAAGGAAAGATCGCGCGCGGTCCGTGGCCCATTTGTTAGGGTACTGCTCCGGCATTCGCCTGGTGGTGATCGGAGAAACCACGGAAAACTACCGATCAGAGCAGCCGGCCGCTAGAATTCTCCTCCAGACAGCGACTGAATTCGACCTAGCTGACAAGCTAGTGTCGAAAATCCTGCCACCGTCGGGACTCGAACCTAGGACCTCCCGGTCAGAGGGACTGCAGTGACATCAGGTTGATGCACTGAGCCATCTCTCCCGGTCGATCAAGAGATTTGGGGCATGAATATAATAAAAAATACTGAAAAAGTCATTCATTCTTTCTTTCTTTCTTTATCGGCCAGAGAGCTCATCAAGAGCTTGAATTCAATTTTCACAATAAGGTTTTGTCACCATCACTAATTGTTAACTCATTTACACCATCACGGATAATGTTGGCCTAATATAGTTGTTTAATTTTAAATAATTTGGTTTTAATATGTTTTCTGGGTATCAATAATAATGCTACTAATAATTAAGTTGAACGCAATTTATCTTTAGGAAATTATTGAGAAAATAAGGGGGGAGCTTTTTAATCAAACATAATATAAAAAATATTGATTATATAGAAACGAAGTATAAACCATCACGTCAATGGAATCTACTGCTACTATTACCTTTCTGTGCCTAGCGTTAATGAAAATGTTTCTTAAATAGTTAGCACTAACATTGCTGACTATAGATCCAGGCTATCCGATTTTTCCAGGCTTGGTCTCCTAAACAGTTTTAAGAAAATCTGCATATTTGTTTGAAGAACAAAATATTAACCTAATATGTTTTAGCCTATTGCGAGCCGTTAAAACAAGGTCTGCAAGCGGCCCGCAGGCCGCCAGTCGGCCATCTTTGTCCCAATCACTTTCAATCGTATCATCCAATTTCATGCTTTTGACTATTTTCACCTTTATCTCTTAGTCAACTTTATTAGGTCGCGCTATGATGGATTATATTAGCACAGTTTGGTATAACACAGCACAGTTCATTTTAAACTGTGAAATTAGTTCCTACAGTTTGGTGATCGGACAATACATAAGAAAATAAATATCGTCAGATAATAACACTAAAAGAAACGAAAAACGTTTGACTCTTGAGAAATACTACTCGAAAAAATATTTTCAACAGATTCGGTTTGAAGTATAGAATACCAGACAGTTGTATTTTTCCTTCGAGATTAGCATCTCCAATTTGTGCAGCACAGTGATATTTTTCGGGTTGACAACGCGGTTCTGGTACTTCCCCCTGGAAAAAAGCTTCGAAGTGAGCGCCTGAAAGAATGGGGTCGTGTATAAGGAGAGAGGCTTCAAGGCGCTCAGGTTAAGCGGGAAGACCAAAACAAAAGAGAAAGATGCGGAGACGGAAACTGGCTCATCATCTTTTTTTAATTTATAGGATTGGAGTGCGACGGCGCAGATAACTTGGGTAACTCATATGAATAAATTAGAGACTTGAATATTTAGGGATATAGAAATACATTTGCTAACCGCATTTGCGATAAATATTGAATTTTTGTTCCATGAACTGTTAAAATAAGTGGTCTTAGATTGTTTGCAAGTACACGCATTTCACTTAGTTTCATAGTCACTATCTCTTGCTTTAAAACGTTGCACAAGGAATTCGCCCAAGTGTTCGTGATGAGTAGGGAGAGGATTTTTATGCCCTAAAAAATCATGAAATGCTTTTAAAAACATGTTTTTATCACCTAAAAATTCTTAAATATGCACTTCAATACGCAATTAAAATTAACAATATATCATTTTCCTTATAAAACTTTCTTGATAACAGTCAGGAGACGCATGCTTGGAATGAAAAGATATATTTCTGTGCAAACATTGTATGATCGTCTGCTGTATTATTTCAGTAGTATACCTTTCCGTTGCGGCTCTCACCTGCAACCAATATTTATAAATGAGGTCTCCAAAGAAAAGAAATTTCACGGAGACGTGACGAATTGCACGTTGACTTTAAAAATACGAAGGATTTGTTTAAAAATACGCATCTAAATTTTCAAGTCAAATGCAACCCGCGACACTTGCCAAAGTTTTCGTCAAATAACTCCTAAACAAAGCGTATTAGGGCCTTAAAAACTAAAATGTTGAGGCCAAAGACCTTAAAGAAACGTTTTTCACACCATAATCCATAAGATGAGACATTCCTCGACATTCAATTAAATTTTCGTTTCCATGCTTTAATACTATCAAGGCCACCTCAGTATTTCAGCCCTTGATGCTAGTAGCCATTTTTGTGATGACAAGCTTAGAAGGCTTAGATTCCTCAATATTATATTTACGCTTTCTGTATACACCGTGGTTTGTGCAGTCTGATTAGGTTTATTTGCAGAATAATGAATTCAAGATTTGCTCTCCAGCAAGAACTAGAAGTACTATTGTAGTTGCTTGATACCTATGAAGATTGTTTCTTATGCGTGTAGTGAAACTATTCAATTAACGTTTTGCCATGGTCTGTAAGTGCTGTATACTCAATTGAGGAGGGATGTGGGTGCACAGAGAAGAGTGAAGACTGTGTGTTTTACCTGTACCAATATTTTCGTTATCATTCGATGAAATTTTAAAGTCAGCGGGTTCAGACACGTAGCTTTCTCAAAAGTAAAAAGCTAATATTTTTGTGACTATCACAAAAAGCTAAAACCTAACTGACAAAGAATATTGAATAAATACTTTAAAATGTCTTTAAGGAAGTATTGGGAATTATTTCAATAAAATTCTCCATGATATTGAATAAATATTTATTGAAAATTTCTTTTACACATCAATTGCATTGTTTTTTTATTTTTATTTGTTACTGTGTTAGTACATTTCAAGTTACCTTTATAGATTTTTGAACAAATAAACACGTTTCGTTAACTACTTTCCCTCTTAAAATAGAAATAGGATAAGGATGAGTGTGGGGTCTAACATGCGAGAGTTCTCGCATGGGTACGCAGAGATAGTGGAGGAAAACTTGTGCTATGGCACAACACAAGGAACAAACTTTTTAAAGTAGCTAAAGTAAAATAGCTTGAAATAAAAGAAAAACAAAAGTCAAAACGCGCTAGCCTACAATACTACGTGAATTAATTAAAACTAGTGGTGCTACAGAATGGCACAGACTTTCCCGTATTAGTTTTCTATTTTCCTGGGTCTTCGCTAGCTATTCGGAATTGCCACATACTCTTTCTTGCCAGCTACCATCTATCATCGCCAAAAGTACATTTTTTGGTCATTTTCTTAATTTTTCGGTTTCCTATTGGTAGAACAGAAACATTAATTTTAGAATATTAAAGAACACAAAAACATAGCCGTAAATGGCAATTTTCTTTTAAAAATTATGTGCCGTTTAAGAGAAAATGGCGTTTTAGCACTACTAAAAATGCGAAATTTGAAGTTCATTTTCACAGAAAATTTTTGAGTTTTCAAATACTTTATTTGAAGTTATTTGAAGCACTTACACTCACAAATATAATCATCTTCACAAATTGCGGATAATGTGCATATTAAAGATGTGAGAGATCTTTCAAAAAATTTACATTTATATAATTTTTGAAAAAAACAAAAAAAACTCAAAATAAACTTCACGCTATACCAATGAGTGTAATTAGCACTATCCGTTACAAAAGTTTCAAGAAAAAAATTGCAGCCATATACGAGAAAATGACGTTTGAGCATTTCTGAAAATGCCGAAATTTGAGCTACTTTTCACAGAAAAAGGTAGTGTTTTCGAGAAACTTTACTTGACATTATTTAAAGCATATATACTCGTAAATATAATAATGTAAACAATTCACCGATAATGTAAATATTAACGACGTGAGAGACAAGTAAAAAAATTTACATTTTTGTAATTTTTTAAAAAAACCAACCGATAGACCAAAATGGCTTTTATATCATTGATAGAGTACATTTACCACTATCCCTACCAAAAGTTTACAGAAAAAATTTGGAGCCGTTTTTGAGAAAATTTTGTTTTTGTAATTTTTTTAAATTGCACATATTGCACGCAATATTGCACGAAAACTACCAAAATTGTGAAAAACATTTACATGACCTTTATTAAAGAACTCAATATGCGGAACAAATTTTATTTGAAGAAAAAATCCCTATCTTCAATTTTGTAGTTGGAGAAAGACGCCGAAAAAAATTCAAACTTTCACAATTTTCGAAAATTCAGACCTGTACGTGAAAATCGGACCTATGCCATGTTAAAAAGTCTATTTTCCTCTATTCATACAAGAAATTTAAAGAAAAAAATTGGAGCCGTTTTTGAGAAAATGTTGAAAATCCCCGGGGGGCTTCATATAAAGTACCCCCAAATTTTAAAGAATCTTTTTCAAAATCACAAAGCTTCGACTAGAATCAGATCGACTGGGGAATATCAATTTTGAAGAAAATCGACCGAACGGTTTAGGCGCTAGCGTTGACCACAGACGGACAGACGGACGGAATGCCGTCAATCGATTTTTAAGTATAAAGAAGCAACAAATCATGGATTTTGACCACACCACGAGATAGAGAATTTTTTTTTCTTAATTTAGCAACTGGTTTTATCCACTTATTCGTTTTCACGGCCCGGCAATTAATTTTTTTCCGCCGAAAATTGGCCATTTTTTCGCGCAGCATTACATAACTTTCCCTATACTACGTATATCACTCCGTGTATACGTACGTATACGGGAAAGTAAAACAACTAAATTGAAAATTATAGGAAGAATAGCGCGAGTCACTCGACAACTGCCAACAATCGCAGTTCAAACGCACGATTTAAATGATGGCGGTATCTGGAAATATGTACATCAACTCCCAGCTGCAACCACGTATTATAAATAATACATCGTTTGATATTAAACTCAAGGTGTCGGTTCATTAAGATATTCAATACGCAAACATCGTTTGAGCAACATTCCCATGTACCGAAGTGAAGTCTTAGCCTCCTAAACTGTTTCTAATGGCAACAAATGGTATGCAGTACTCCAAGGTGAAAATATTAGTTTGATTAATTTTGGGGCTCGGAATTGCTTTTCTTGAGGTACGTAAGAACGCACAAAATAATCCAATACTTTTTAGTATACAAATCATTTTTCAATTTTCGCACCCCAGCAAGCTAGCTCCCTGATTCTCCAAAACCCCCTCGGTTCCTCACAACAAGAAAGTTAAATAATATTGCAAGAGTAGGTCTGTACTTGCCCAATCCGATATTTTCGTACTACTTTACTTGGCTTCCTCAAGAGTAAAAAACTTTTCTATTTTGTGACTATCAAGGAAAGCGAAAAGCTAACTCTCAAGGAAGATTGAATAATTTCTTCAAATGTTATTAAAGAAGTATGAATTGTTCCAAGAACATCTCTCTATAATGCTGAATAAACATTTATTGAAAATTTGTTTCCAACATCAAGTGCGTCAATTGCATTGTTATTTTGTGTGATATTCTGTAAGTACATTAGTAGTTCCTCTCCTTCCCTCTCCTTCTTTATGGAAAGGATAGACAAATGGATAGGGAAAAGGTGAGGTTTAACATGCGAGAGTTCTCGCACGGGTACGCTAGTCTACCTTACTATGGGAGAGAAATAATCGAAGTAAATATTCATCTAGTATGTCTTGTTACATTTCTTCTGCCTGGTTTAAAAAATATATCAAGAACCTACATTTGCCCAAGTAGTTTATCATCTATAGAAAAGAAGAAGAAAAACAAACGCAAACTGTGGCAAGCCCTTTCGTATCAATGAACGTGGTAGTGCTCACAAGTAAAAAGATTCTATGAAAAGATGAAACGTTTTAGAGATAAGTCTCTATTTTAACGAAATACGCAATATGTGCACTTATAATTACACGAAAATTCACCAATAGTAAATAATTGGCCAAATATGTTTAAATTTGCACTAACATATTAATCTACATAGCATCCAATTCTTACCAAATATAAAGAAATTGCATTTTGTTATGGCCTGAAACATTGAACAAAATATGCAAAATCATAGAAATCTGCTCCCTAGTGATGAGCATTCCTTTGTCGACAATGGAGAATAAATACTCGATTGAAGATGACTGCTCGATAGCGAGATAGAAATTGGTCCGTTTTAATAAAGAGAATCCGGGCGAGATGGCAAACACAATAATCACACAGTTGTGTGTAATCGCAAGTGCCACAAACCTTTAAAAATATAGGAAACATTCTTAGATGCATTACGAGAAATTTAGAATTGCTTTGAAAGGAACAGCAAAACCAAATATTCAAATATACTTAAGTCGTTTACTCATAGATTCAATAAATCTCTTTGAGTTTCCCCCAGTTGCGTTGTTCTCCGGATTCATAATCAGGCCCTTCTGCTTTGAAACTTGCAAAACTTCTATTAATGGCGTACGATTGATTGATTGATTGATTGATTGATTATTTCGTGTTTCTGGGTGCGTCTACTGCGTTCATCATTGGTACCGTAAGTGTAGTGATTTTGTTATTAAGGAAATGGCGATGATCTTCTCCCGCTGGGCGGTGAGATCTGGCGCCGGCCTACACGTGGGCCTGGGGGTTTTCCTCATCCGGACATCTCCCACCAGCGAGGCACAGCCCTAGCTGGGAAACATTGCCAGCTCCTAACATTTTTGGTAGTGTAATGCAGTAATTTTATGTATAAGTAAGGGTGAGGATAGCACAAGGAGGGGAAGCACAGATCGCGCGAGGTCCATAGGCGGCTATGAACCAGTATGGCGACTACTTAGAGACGCCGCAACGGTATGGCGTGGACATAATCGGCAATGAAAAATAATTTTCTACCATAAGACCACAAAAATAGCTTTGAGCTCGTAATCCAAGCGGGCATAAAAAATGACACTTTCAATTCAGTATGGCGGACAGTTCGAGACGCCGCTTCGGTATGGCATACACCTCCTTCACACTTTGGCTATCTAACGAAAAATATACAACTAGAATTATCTGTGTACTCATTCCCCAATGGCCGATTTTTTTCGACATATTTTAAAAATTGCGCAGCGCAACGCCGACACCTACAGGCCGCCATACAGGCCGCCGTTTTCTTGTTCCTCATAACACTGGCTAACTTTTCAAAATGTTTTAGCTTTGAACTTATCATACGTCGATTTTCTTGCTGGCTCCCGGTCTATGGAGCTCATAAGAGAAATCATGAAAAACTCCCGATCAGAGCAGCCGGTCACTAGAATTCTCTTCCCGTCAGCGGCTGAATTCGACCTAGCCATTTCGCTGGTGTCGAAAATTTTGCCACTGTTTAAGGACTCGAACCTTATGATCTCCCGGTCAGAAGCACTGCAATGACATCAGTTGATGCCCAGAACCACCTCAGCAGCAATGGCATACGAAAAACGCACACCTTCACTGGAGACGAAGCGCAATGAAGCAGTGAGAGACGGCGGCCGGATAGCGAGATGGGACCCGTCCCGTTTTAATATAGAGGATCCGAGCGGAGTCGTGCAGAGCTGCGAGATTCCGCGTCATCCGATAAGTTTCGGCATCTGGCCGCTGGCCAACGCACGCCCACGCCTGCCTCCGCGCCCCGCGAGGGAGCCAAGAAAAATCTTACTTCATGTACGGGATTATGTAAGGCGGGCGGGTAACAATCTTCCAGCCTCCTCTTGGAAATCATGCTGCTAATTTTAACTGCAAGTGAAGGCTGCCGGCTCACGAGGGACACACTGCTGAAGTGGGGCAAGTAAATTAAGCCTATTTTTACTCGAAGGAGCGGAAGAAAGCGGAGGTGAGGTAACCATATTGGACGTTGAGAAAAATGCGGGAAATTGATGAAGGCGGTGAACTAAAAGTAAATTTGTCGTCATATTTGTTTGCTCTCGCTTCGCTTGGGGATTTAAAACTATTTCGTAGTTGTGTAATTTCTGGATTTACAGAGTTGTGTGGCATAATGTATTTGACTGTCCACACAAAGAGCGTGAGGAAAAGTGTATTGGAAGTTCGTGTGGTTATGCTTTTTCTCAAAGCTATCGCATGTGCTCATGGTTTGTACGGCCACTGAGGGTTAGAATTGGATTTTAGCGTCGAATACATGGACAATAAGTAAAATTATTTACGGGTGGAGAATTAATATCAAGCTTTTAAAACTAGTCCAAAACATACAAGTAATAGATTATATCACTCCTAAAGTCACACGGCAAAATTGCAAAATGTAGAAGTGCATAAGAAGACAAGAGAGGAAGATTTTGATTTGTAGTTCCCTATGTAAATGAAAACCTCTTTTTAGTTTCGTATCAAATCATCTGACATCAAATAAGTGCCTCTAAAAGTAATATTAAATTCTGACAAAAGAGGTCTTGAATTAGTTCCTGCCTGACATTATAAACACTTGATTAAAACAATATCTGCAACACGTCGAACTGATGAACAGAGAACGTTCAGAACCACTGAACAACCCTAAGCTTGCATAACAAGAATTGTGACAGGATCGCTCTTAGCGTCTCTCCTTCCTTCACACGAGTTTGTTAAGGTAAATGCAATTACAAATAAACAAAGGCTTTTGCACAAGTAGCGTGGTAAGTCCGACATTCAGACGAGAGTAACTAAAAAAGCGAATGGACGAGCATAGCTCTGAGTGTCTTTAGGTACGATGTCGCCACACTTGACAGCTCACTTGAACCAGTGATAGCAGATAAGCGTTCATTGTATTAACATTACTATTTTATTAAAATTTATGTTTGTACTGTGAAACCTGTTAATAAAAGTAAGCAATAAGAGTTATGGGGTCCACGTCCATTAAATTTGATTGAGTAGACAGCTCAAAGTGCTTTCTAAACGAAAACTGTGTTTTAAAGATTACTTTTCAATCATCTAAATGCCAGAGGTTTCAATGAAAATCGAAAATATACCATACTTATAAATTCTCTTTCTTGTATTCGAGCAAACATTTTCGAGAAAAATGTTCACTTTCCAGAAAATTTTGAAAATGTGGTAGAGGATTCGTACACAGTACATCACAAAATTAAAATGTCTTTATTATTTTCAGAATAGGAATGTGGCATCGATGCCAATGTTTTCAAAACTTCAATGTTTCTATAAAAATATCCGATGTTTTAAACAACGATGTATTAAAGTCAATGTTTTTAACATTGATGTTACGTGGTTGATGTTTTTACGTTGACGATGTTTTGTTTGTGGATGAAAAATTCCCATTGCCCATTGCCATATGGTAATTATGTACAAGTAAAAATTCGAAATAATAACTAATGGCACCACTGTCTGTTATTCATTCGAACCAAACGAACGCATTTTGTTCTATTTTCACCGAGCAGACTATCTCTCGCCAGAGATGACCCCGCCGCCCCGATACTGTTCTTCCTTCGTATTTTGCACAAGGAGAGGCGGTAGAAGAAAAAATGGAAGGTTTTTAGTAGATGTATTATTAACATCGATGTTTTAATATTGGACATCGATGTTTGGCAACATCTATGTTTTGTTGTCGATATCCTATCACTACTCCAGAACGGCACAAGTATACCTTAATCCTGACGTATTTACCAAGTTTCAGTTCAAAGGCTTCTAATCTGACAGAGATATGCGTGACATACATTCATAGAGACATCCCGATTTCCGGGTACAAAATGGCGCAAATCTCCTTGGCACTTGCACGATCTTGAACAACTTTATAAGAGCGCTAATATGCCTTTATCCTGACGTGTGTGCCGAATTACAGCTCCAAAGAACGTTAAGCACTGATTTTAAGAAATATTCTTTATGTGATTCCAATATATTTTCCTCCCTATACTGAAGTATAGAGAGGAAAAATCTGTGAAATGCACATTTTTTAAGTGCTCTTAATCTTTGTGAAATGTTTCCGATGTTTCTAAAACCCAATCCTTCAAATTTCATTTAACATCTATAAAATCGATATAGTTTTGTCGCTGTCATGTATTGAACCAGATTTGATTCCAGATTCCACAAACATTCCACAGGTATTTCTGTATTCGCGTCTCATAAACGAAAGCTCTTGCATCATGCAGTTGCTGCTCTCGGCGTACGTGCGCAAGCCTCGGTGCACAGAGCAGCGTGACGCTCCTAATGTAACCCGCGCCGGCGCTCCTTGCGGGCTTTGGCAGCGGCGCTGCCAGGAACTGCGGCGGTGGCAGAGGCTGTAGCAGAAGAGGTGGCGGTGGCGGAGGCGGAGGCTGTAGCGGAGGAGGTAGCGGTGGCGGTGGTGGAGGTGGAGGCGGAAGCGGAGGCGAAGGCGGTGGCGGTCGCAGTGGCGGAGGCTGTAGCAGAGGTGGCGGAGGCAGAGGGGGAGGCGGAGGCGGAGGCTGTAGCAGAGGAGGTGGCGGAGGGGGAGGGGGATGCTGTAGCAGAGGCGGGGGGGGGGCGGTGGCGGTGGTGCAGGTGGAGGTGGAAGCGGAGGCGAAGGCGGTGGCGGTCGCGGTGGCGGAGGCTGTAGAAGAGGAGGTGGGGTGGCAGAAGCTCTAGCAGAGGCGGTAGCCGTGGCAGAGGCTGTAGCAGAGGAGGTAACAGTGGTGGTGGTGGTGGTGGTGGTGGTTGTGGTGGTGGTAGTGGCGGCGGCGGTGGCGGCGGCGCAGAGCGCCAGAACGCACGCTCCGCGGGAAACGGCGACGAAAATAACGCCAGAAATATGTAAAGGAAACACCCGTCGTTGGAGAGCGAAAAGCGTGCCATTGTGGCCGCGTTTTAATCACGATGGGGGCAAGATTACACAAGAATTCTCGAAGGTTGTTAACTTGGAAATGTGTTTCTGCTGTTCAACATTATTTTCCTTGATAAGGCCAATAAAAACTTGTATTTATGACCCAAAGATTCGTGAGTACTGACGTGTCTTGAAATATTTTGGATGAAATTAATTTTTGAATTTTCGAATACACGAAATTTCTGAAAAATACGAATTACACAATAAAGAAGAAATAACAAAGAAATGAAAATTGAAAAATAAATTGTAGAACGGTGGAGATAAGCGATATAAATGCCAACAAACGAGGATTTAACGTTTCACTCACATAATTCCAACACCGAGGGAGAGCTTCGAGAACAATGTGTCTAGACTCTTCCATTTTGTTGTAATAATAAACCCCAACATATTGTCTAGGTTAGGGCGTCTACTCGTAATTCAAGATATTTTGAGTGGTTTCCTAGTCTTTCTTCTTCTTCTTCTTCTGGTGCTGCTGCTGCATTCTCTGATGATCTGAAAGACGGTAGGACTCTGCAAATAAATGTGTAAAGTATTATTAGAAACACATCATGGGACATTTCTTATGTTCGTAGAAACTACGACTGGAATCTCTTAAGTATTTCGATATTTGAATAGCAAATCCCCAGATCTGCAATCCGTAAGTCTATACCGGTTTGAATATCACCTTCTAGGGTAGTATTTTATTGCGGAGAGAGAGAGAAAGAAAGAAAGATAGAAGAAGGGATTGATTTCCTGCCGATAATACAGTAGAGTTTTCTAATATTAAGATCTAACTCCTTTCATTTTTTTCTTGGTGTTAGTTCTCTTGTTATTTTTCCGTCGACGAGAATGCCTAGGTACTTTACTAGTTTAGATTTGTAGTAATTGTGTATCGGTCATTTTTACGGGAGCTTGTATTCTTTCTTAGAGTGACAATTATACCTTTTTTAGTTTTATTTCGTTGAATTCACCGTTTTTTAACAAGCAAATTTCATTCAAATTGTTTTCGAGGATTTTGGATGCTTTGTTAGGATTGTCATAAAAAACTAATACAGATGTGTCATCTGCGCATGTTGCAGATATGGTGCGATTTAATGTTTGTTTTATGTCCTGGTATTGACGTGGTTGTCAACTGTGTATTTTTAAAACGTTCTGTCTCAAGTTTGAACATGCATTCTCTATGACACTGTCCTGGAGAAATTCGACTTGCTTGTTCGAGATAACATTCATGTAATAATTCCAACCGAGATTTCACAATCGCAGGTGCAAAATATGCGGCGAAGATGCACTTAATAGTTGAGGGTGCGGCGGGTTGCGTAGAGCTTCTGTTCAGGGGCGCTTGAGTCAGCATAAATGAATAAAATCATCCAACCGTGTCTATGTGCGATAGTTTAGATAACAAAACAATATAAAATACGGACATCTTATAAGCAATTGTTATACACCCTTCATTCAAAATTGAAAGATATGTTTAAGAAATATAGTACAAATCTTGCTAATGACTGTCGTCTCTGTATTTCAAAGCAAAAGGAATTTATGATTATCCTAACAAAAAATTGACAAATATCGATAGAAACATTATAGAAAGAGTAAATTAGTAGAGCTACACTAGTACACACTTTCTCGCATTATTTCTAAATTTACAATTTTCGAAAATTCAGAAAGTTCAATGAAAATGAGATCTATGCCATTCTTTTAAGCGTTCCTTGTTCTATAAGTAGAGAACATTTGAAGAAAAAAATTTGGAGCGGTTTTTGAGAATTCTTTTATAATTTGCATTAATTTCAAGCACAAATTGCACGAAAACTACTCGTTTTTTCAGACACTTTAACATGGCTTTTTTAAAGAGCTGATTTTTAGAACAGATTTTGTTTAAGGCAAAAATCTCTATCTTCCATTTTGTAATTTTTAAATGTTAAAATTTTGCAATTTTAGCAAATTGAGACAGATTGCCGGAAATGAGATTATCGCCAGTTTTTTCTGTGCTATGGTAAATACAAGAAGATAGTTTTTATAAAACATTTGGAGCAGTTTTCGAGAAAAAAGTTTATAAAATTAAAAATTGCTCTCATTTCAAGAAAAAACTACTCATACATTCGAAGAATTGGGCAGAATCTTATTTCTAGATCTGTATTAAAAGAACAGATTTCATTAAGGAAAATATCCCTATCTTCAGTATTGAACGTAGTTGTAGGAAGACGCCGAAAAAATTGAAATATGCATTTTTCAAAAAATCAGCGACTTCAACGAAAATGTACCTGCACTATTCTCTTAAACATCGAGCGAAGTGGCTCAGTGCATAGCGCGCTGAATTTGCAATCGGGAGGTTCGGCTTCGATCCCCGGGTCGGCCAACATGATCGAGGTTTTTCGTGGTTTCCCTTGGTCATTAGGCGAATGCTGAGATAGTTCAAAAATCTCACCTCCCACTACCCCCACCTAACACCTCCTACCACCATCCTAGCCCTCTCACCCCTCATCATCACCCTATCACTTCAAGAAGAAGAAGTCGGCCCCATGGCCGAGATTGCTAAGTCAGGAGTGTCGTGGCAATCTCGCACCAAAGGGTCGAAGGTTCGAGTCCCGCCTCGAACATGGATGTATTTGTGTATACCTGTATGTATGTGTCGTCCTTTCACCCCTCATTATCGTCATTCCATCTTCCTTACCTCCAGGGCTCCTAGGTTTCCCTCAGCGGATCCCCACATACTGAGGGAAACTGCACTTCTATACTGGTCAGCACGTCACCAAATGTCTAATATGCCAAGAGTGGGTGTTCGAAATCAAACAAACCATTCTCTTAAGCATCCTTTACGCTATTCGAGAACATAATTTAATCGATCGGAGCCAGTTTTGAGAAAACTTTGAAAATGTTGAGACTGGATGTAAAGTACCTCCAAAATTAAAATATTCCAATCCTAGTAACTCCCATAGTCTCGAGTTTTTTTTAAATCGATTTGAATAATTCAACGTTAGGAGAAAATCGGCTGAATCTAACCTTAACCATGAACAGACGTTAAACGTTCGACGTTTTACCGTCAATCAATTTGTCGGTATCAAGGACCCCCAAAACATGGATTCTGACTACAGAAGTGTTAGGGACAGGGTTAGAAATAATTTATAATATGTAGGAACAAGATTTATACACTTCTTCGTTACGAGGGCCCGGCATTAAGAGCTTTTCTGCCGAAAATCAGCCGTTTTCCAGCGCACGTTTACAATAAATTCTCTTCTTAAGAAGTAAGTGCGAGAAAGTAAAAATCACGCAATACGAAAAGAAGTAGGGGAAAGGACGCAGAGAATAGAAATACGAAAGTTAATAAGTAGAAAGTATACCAAACAAGAAGAAAAAGAAGGGGAAGGAGGAGGACGACGAACAGGAGAAGAAGAACAACAGTAAGAAGAAGAAGTAAATAACAGGATGGAGAAGGAGAAGAAGATGGAAGAGGAAAGAAAGAAGGAAGAAGGTGATGAGAAGAAGTAAATGAGGAGGTGTGGGAGAAGGAAAAGAATAAGAATAAGGAAAAGACGGAGGACACGAAGGAGGAGGAGGAGCAGAAGAAGAAGTAGAAGACGGCAGAAGAAAAGGAGGGGCAGAAGAAGGATAAGGAGAAAGAGAAGAAGGAGGAGGAGAAGAAGTAGGTGAAGGAGAAAGAGAGAAGAGGAAGGTGGGGAAAATACGAAGGAGGAGGAGGGAAGAAGAATGAGGAGGGGAAGAACAATGAGGAGGGGAAGAAGAATGAGGAGGGGAAGAAAAATAAGGGGAAGAAGGAGGAGAGTAAGAGGATCATGGATTTCCTCCTCTTCCTTCAAGAGGGAAGAAGGAGGAAGAGGAAAAGGAGAAGGAGAGATGAAGGAAGAGTAGAAGAAGTAGAAGACGGCAGAAGAGGAGGGACAGAAGAAGAAGGGGAAGGAGAAGGAGGACGAGGAGAAGACGGAGGAGGAGACGGAGGTGGAGGAGAAGACGGAGGAGGAGGAGAAGTAAAGAAGAATTCAATTTTAGGTTCTTCTTCACATTCTAGTAAATTTTTAAACCACTATTGTGAATATATAGTAACTGTCAAAGGATGTTACCAAAAGCTTAGAATCAGAGCAAATTTGCATCATTTTGTACTTGTTTTGTCCCAAGTCAGATGCGGCAAATGGTATAGTTATTAGACTACTGTTCAGTGAATATTCATCTAGAATCATTACCGTAGGAATGTATTTTTAATACATTGGTAATCATATAAAATTTCTGGAACTTTTGGAGCTTTACAGGCAATCTTTCGGATTAAAATACAGGCTGAAACTTGTATATTACCTATTAGTACCAAAAGTAATGAAAAAATCCCTGGGGAGCGACGTTTTTATCGTAAAAGTATTTTTCTTGAGACAATCAACTCTACTAACAGTCCTAACGAGATAAGGGCCCCTGGTCTCACTGTGACCAGGTAGTGAAATCTATATTAAATTTTATAATTAAATATTGGATTCTTATCTTACAACAAGCATAAATATAACTTTTTAAATTGTCTTGGCAAACATTTTCTATAGAAAACATGAGTATGTTCATCGAACAAAGATTTCAGAAAACATACTTTTGGTGGGGGGAAGTATCTTCAGGTCAACCTCAGTCATCCTCTACCCTACACCCTACATCTCAACGGAGCGCATCTTGAACAATGCAATTACGATTTCCTCCGATCTACGGTCAAGAGAACACAAAGCACACCGCGACAATACACTTACAAAGAACAAGTGATAAGCATTCATACCCAAGGTAGAATTAGAACCCGTGACCCTTCGAGCCAAGATGCTTAGTTGATACGTGATCTTAACTTCTCGGTCACCCAGATTGACGATATTCAATGAAAATTATTTCTTACGAAGATAATAGCAGAGACACGGGCGTGGTAAAAAATGTTTTCAGTATCTAAAATAACTTCGCCATATTTCAATTCAATATAATGAAACATAAAAACAAATCATTAAGAAAAATAAAATTTTTTTTGGAAGTACTATGAATAAACATTAGACGTTTGAAGCTCCATTTGATGTGCGCTAACGCCCCCAGCTCCTTTCGGACTGTTGAAGATAAGCTTGTCGCTATTACAAGTTCTGGCTAGGAAAATGTAGTACTGGCCAAACGACAGGTTTCAGAAAGAAATTCTTGCGTACTTAGAAAATCATTTATTTATCTTCGCCAAATTACGCTCTGAAATTTCCTTTCGCTTCGATTTTTAGAGCAGCATGAAATATAATTTTGGTCGGATGTATATTTTCAGGAATAAAGAAGATAGACATGAAACCATGCAGAACTGTTGAAGTTCTAAAATGTTAAAGAATAAATGTTAATTTAACACAGGTACTACTCAATATTTTAAATATTTGCGAGAAAATGTTTGAAACGTGTTTTATACACTATTTGAAGGCCGAGAATATTATAAACATTTTCAATTTGTGAAAACTGTTTGGTCTCCGCGGAAATTGGCATCAAATCTGAATGACGTCACGCTGCTTCTGGCATGAATTTCTACACCCCTTCTGTCTCGGTTCACTATGTACACTCATTACCCCATATGACGTCACCTACCCACATCTACGAGTATTATGGTGCCAATTTTTCGGTCCTCATAAGAAGTAACAAGTCTCGTTACTTGTGTCAACTACCAATCCCTTCGGCAATCGATCAACTAAACATCGATACTCTGAGTTCCTTGATTCATGCCAACCGAAAAGAGGAAAGTAAGAAATGTATTGAAAGAGCATTCACCCTGGGGAGTTTGTCGCATCAGTTGATGGGTGATAATCGAACATTCGTCAATCCACCTGACAGAGAGACGCGAGGTGCGGCGGCCGGAGGCTGCACCGGCGGCGCGGTGGCGGGGAGGCGGCGGGGCGGCGAAGGCGGCGGCGGGCCCGCCGCTCCCCGCCGCCCCCGAAAATAGCCGGCGTGTGAGCCAGTGGGCTATTCCTAGTCGCGAGGACCCCACTCCCGCGCGCCCCGCCTCTGCACCGCGCGCTGGGTGCCGTGTGCAGCAGCCACCCCGCGAAAGACTAGGGCGCGCGCGCCGACAAACCGCCATTCGAATTTCCGTGGTAGTCCAGTGACTGGAAGGCAAGCCACCCTCCTCCGCCGGTGCCCGCGTTCCGGCCATCTGCCTACCCAACGACAACCGATAAGGTAGGTGGGTCGCTCGCTCCCGCGGGCCTAGCTGCCGTGCCGCGCCGCGCCGCGCCACACACGAGCCACCCCGCGCGCTCCCAATTGACATGTGGACGGTCCACGAAGAATCCACGACGCGCAGCCCGGCATCCATAGTTGAACCACTCGCGGCCATGGTTATGACAAGTGACCGATTCTTGACGATCGTGGGAAAGGAGCTGGTGGTGGATTTGCACGGGGGGCTATCCCGTAAAAATCTACTGCCAGCGCTTTTTCACGACGTCCGATTCCTCGTGTCGCATCTCGGCTTTGAGCACCAGGTTGGAAGACGTGTGTTCCCTCACGGTGTGACGGTCGCTTCGGCAGTGAGATCCAGTGTCGGCTTCACAGCTCGTCCAAGCAACGTTAGGTGCGTTGGTTCGGTGCGACGTTCAAGTGCTGCTTGCGACAACAGTGCGACAGTGCTTCCGCTCCCGATGGATACGCAGTCCTCTCGTCTCTGCTTGAGCTGTGGTGCAGAGTGTGAGCATCTCCGCGCGTCTGTGATGTCGCAGATTCCTAGGATTTCAGACAAGGATCCCAATGAATCGAATTATTTTCAGCAAAATCCTCATGAAATAAGGGTTTTTAGGCATCCTTTCAACATTCAAAGTGCTCCATATCAAATTATTAACAAGATTTAAATATCTTCAAGTAAATTTTTATTCAAGTATTTTTTATTTCAATTAAAATTTACTATTAATATTTCTGACCTATCCCCCAAGAACGTTTCTTTATTTTCATAATCCAAATTCCTCACAAACAATAGTTTTCTCTCAGTTCTCTCGGTTTCCTTACTTGTTTACTGATTCCGAACATTCAGAGGTCTCGGAAGACCGAGAATTGCCAAAATGAAAATCCTTTAACCTCTTCCGGTTGTACAGTAAATCCCTTCTGCTGCGTCTTCCTCCCCTCTCGTGCTGACAGCTACTTGAGAGTGGATCAAGATAAAGTCCGCATCCCCTAATAGCAGTTAAGAAGCATACTTTATTTTTTAAAGCGAAGTCTCTTCGCCGCAATTGTTTTATTTCAGAATAATTTTAAGTTCTTACGTAAGACGATGATAAGGCTATGAAAGTACATATTCATTTTGCTCCCTTTATTCCACTTATTTTAACAAGAACTAATAACATATCAGTAAGAAAAGCTCCGAAGCTTTCGACAAGAAGCTATATTATTCAAAAATAAACTTACAATTAACTAGGAAACTCTCCTCCATAAAATCCTATACAATAATAGTAAAATGGCAGATAATTGACTTGGTGTTAAAATAAGTTGAAAAAATAAGAACTAAAACCTAAACCTATACAAAATATAATTACAATTTATTTTAATGATGAAAACAAAAGAAGAGATGGAGATTGTTGTTTTTATTGCCAGACAGGTATTTCGTAAAAAAAAAGATACAAGCAACGGAGATAAGTGCGATCAGTCGGTAATCCATTGGACAATATAATTGTATTTTACTGTTAAAGTGTTCATTCGTTAATATTTATAGAAACGTGGCTTTGTGTGCATAAATTTTATTACAGCGCGAAATTAATAATCTTATGACGTAAAATCAAACCCTATATAGGATGGAATGCTAGAGTTTCAAACACAGGGAAAATGGCAGAAGAGTCCGCGAGATTGAAACGGAGAAGTTTCTTTTTCTGATGATGAGCGAGCTTTTCCTATGAAAAGTGCGTTAAAGGAAACGATTGTCTAACCATTTTTCACTAATTTAGCATTGTATGAGTTCACACGTAATATTCTGTGCATATAAATCTTTCCCGATTTGTGTGTGTCGGTGTGGAGGGAAACTATGCTCTGAAGAAGGAATTTCGCCCCCCCTCAAACGAATCGCATGGTATGCACTCCAGGAACTTTGGTACATATTAGGAAGCGGCGCATCCGCGGCCGGTGCACTGCGGCTGCAAGAGGGCGTGGTCCGCGAGGAGAAGGCGGGGCGGGGCGGGGACAGAGGTACGAAAGCAGCCGCGCGGTGGAGGCGGGCACGGAAGACGAGAATCCAGGAGAGGACGATGGCGGGGGTCTGGCAGCGAACAGAGGAGACGACGTGAAGAGATATTGGCGAGAAGGAGGAAAGAGGAGAAGCGGCGGCACCTCTCCAGACTAGGGGCTTACGAAGGCGCGGGCGAAAATTTCCGGCGGGGCGACCCTCCCATTGGCCAGCGGAGAAGCTGGAGCACTTCGCCCCACCTTCGAGGGAATGTGGCAGGGTCACGTGGGCGCAAGCAGCTACACGGCTGTGGCGGCGGGAGCGGCGGCGGTGGTGGTGGTGGTGGTGGCGGAGGGGCGAGGCCAGCCTTATGCAATGCGGGGCGAGATGAATGTGCGGAATTATTTTAAACTGAGCGTGGCCACGAACATATTTATAAAGAGAGGCTTCTCTGAAACTCGTTCCGTCGTCTACTGCCAGCTCCTGCTGTCGCCACCCTCTTATGGGCCGCCCCCTAATGGGAGCTCCTAGCTTTCTACTTCCTACCGCTTGGGTGTTGAAGACATGCGGGATAACGCTCCGGCGAATTCCTCTTCTCCCATTACAAATCTTTATGAACGTAGTAGTAGTAGTAGTAGTAGTAGTAGTAGTAGTAGTAGTGGTAGCAGTAGTAATACATAGATCGCATTCGATCCTTGGTGATCCCCTTAAGAGGATATTCAAAGCAGTTGGATGCCAGCCTCTTTTTCGAGTTAGGCTTCCTTGGAAGCCTACCTCCAAAGCTGGTCTAGGGTCCTTACCAGTAGGCGCACCTCGCGGGCGTTCCCCTAATACTCCTCGGATGTGACTCTCACTTTCTCTGTCAAATGTCGGTCTCAGTTTACTATATCCGAACTATCTGAATGGGAGAAAGTTAGATCTCGGAGGGATATTATTGGAGGGACTTAATTTTGCCGGGCAGGGTTCTTTTACATCCCACAAGAGTGACATGCCTACTGTGGATTTTCGAAGGGCGGAAAATCAGCGAGGTGCGCTTCTGAACGTATGAATCTGTAAATCCGGACAACCGTTGTGTTACCAACAATTCCGTTGGAATTCTATGCTGTTGATCCGCAGAGCGACGTAATTGTTCCTCTGGAGTGAGTTGTACTTTGTTATGGAGCTTTTCTTTAATGATTTGTTATTGTGAACTTTCAAAAGTTTTGTTATCTAATTCTGATTGTTAATCGCCAAATATCTTTCGTAGTTGGAGGTCTACGAACTCGTGGACACTTTAATCGATTTCTTAGCTACAATTTATGCTCCTAGCCATGCATTAATTCAAGATGTCGCATTTTTGGATGTAATCCAATTCTTTAATTCTTTCGTAATATTCTAAATGGAACTTTCCTCCCATATCTTTCACAGGACATTAATTGATAGTTCCCAAAATACTTCTATTTAATGTATGTATTTCTGAGTACTTCAAACATTTTAATACAGGAAACATGAATAATGGTCAACGTTACGAAACAAAAACAATTCATTTCCGTGCTGAGCGATTTAAAATTAAATTTTTTGAAACAGTTTACGACTTCAAAAGCAAAGTCAAACACATCAGAGAGTAAACGATATCAAAGGCAAAGGATCTTTAGTTCCTCTCCGCTTATTTCACCTTAGAAATAAGAAGCAAAAATACGAAGTTCTTGGAAACACTCAAAGTCTGAAGCAACAAACACGGAACATGTTCAGTCTTCCAGTTCTTAATTTTAAACACTTAAGACACTTCACAATCTCTACTTTTATGTTTATACTTTCTCGTTTCACTCCCTTTTGCGGCCAACTCGTAATTCAAATAATACTAAAACCATCCAGATAAATTAATCGTAAGGATTCTTAACATTTATCATGCTACCTCACAAACTCAAAATGTTGAACGCATGACAGCTATATACTTAATAATAATAATAATAATAATAATAATAATAATAATAATAATATACTTATACGGTATATTGAAATTAATTTCATAATTCTAATTAATTTAGGTTCACATACACAGTGTTTAAAAAAGTAATGACAAAGACAATAGACACAATTCAGTTGTTATTGTGTCGTAATTGAATTAATTCGGCTTGATGGCAACAGATTGTGCTCATTATTTCGAAAAGCTATTATATTCACATAACGAAAGGACCTACGGTGATAGAATTTAATGAGGGTGAAACCATGTCAACACGTCTTACACGAGTACAGTAGTGTACTCTAAAGTGAATGCGATTAGATTGGACGTTTGTGGTAAAAGATGGATGTAGAGTAGATATCTGAGTCGATAAGCTGTTTACTTGCCTTGTCCTGTCCTATGGCTCAACAGCCCGCTACGGGCCTTGGCCGACCATCGGTGGCCCAGCCTCTTGGCCATGGGATAAGGGGTTCGTGTGGTTAGCACGAAGACTTCCCTCCACCATCTATACAGGTCTTCATAACCTTAGGGTGGGCTTTCTCATCATAACACACCAATAGATACTAGGACATTTGTAAAGAAAGCGCACAGTTATAATTTACCCGGCCGGGAATTGAACTTTGGGTTGCGCCGAGAAAAGCGAACACGCTAACCAACGAGCCATCTAGTCGGGGTTTACTTGCTCTAGATATCATAAAGTTTCTAAGAAAAAAAAATCTTATTTTTTTTATTCCCGATGGTATCGGCTCCTCTTGTTTTCTGGGTCCTCTTCTATCTGTATCTCTCTTGTCACTTGTATTTGTTCAATCCTTGCTTGCTTTCCCAACACTTTTTATTCTCCTGTTTTTCTTCCCTGCCCTTCCTTCATTCACCTTCCCTCCTCTCATTTATCTTACACTTTTAATCTACAGGTATCAACAGGGTATACAAATAGAAAACGGAATTATTAACGAGAATTACAAAAATTAATACCTGTTAAATCATCTCCCCATGATTGGATTCTATTTTTTCTGATCCAGTGTATAGTTGGATATGGATTGCAGTTCCTGTCAATTGCGTTATCAAATTAATTTTAATACAATTTTCAATATACATATAACAGAACTCGCTTATACATTCCTAAAAATTCAATTCTGAACTTAAAAATGGCACCGCTTTTAGACGCCAGTAATTTTAACCACCATTTTGTTAATCTAGATGTATTTTCTGAATGATTAATTACTAGACGAATGACATCACATCAATTATAAATTCCAATATGTAGAATAACGATTTTAATAAATTCGTCCTCGAATAAGCTGATAATCAAAGCATGCTTTCCAACCACCGCTGCAAACCTCCATTGCCACCGTCGCCAGGGCTGCCATACCTGACTCTGGGAAATCCCCGATTGTCTCAGACGTCTAGACGTCTGACCTTCCCGTGGCCGTGTGTATTTGGGGGTCGGTTCTTCTCCTCCTCCGACATTGTTGGCTCCAGCATCGCTATAGTATTGTCTCAAACACTATTTGTCCTTGCGATCGTCAATGTTAACTTATAAGAGTTATCCAAAGCTGTAAGTGGTTGTATTGGATTCACTTCTACACGCGAATGCGGTGATAGAATCGATTGCATAGATATTATATTGCGTACGCTGGACACTAAGGAGCAACGATGCTTTTTTCAACAAATGTGACATCAAAATCGGCGCTTTCTTAAGTCAAAAGTAATCAGTAGAGACCGGATTTTTATGTAATTACATATTTTTTGTCTTTCTATTCACCGTTCTCAAAATTTTAATCTTGACGAATTGTCGCCATTCTAACACAATATCCAATTTTTTCTTTACATATTTTCACATATTTGGTCCTATATTACATTTTTTACATATTTCGCTATTTTCACAACATTTTTTTTTATTTTATCAATTTTCTTTCATATTTTTATCAAAAGAAGTATTTTCTTTAAATTCAACATTTTTTCCTACAATATTACTGCGTGTTACTGCGTACTCTGCTCGTGGTATGCTTAGTGAAGACGCGGTTAGATATTTTCACAATCCGACGCGCCCGCTTCAGTTATTTCAGTGGCCCGAAGTGCGCGCGTCAGCGACAGATCATTCTCACCATTATCTGCAAAAATAATCACTGACGCCACTTTTTGCGACCTATAATATAATTTTCAAGAAACTTTGACAATCGCTGTCGTTTAACAATTCAATGATAATATTCCATGTTGCAAAGATTGTTTGCTGGTCGTAGATTTCGCCAGTTTGTGCGATGGTTTCTATTGCGTCTGTGGCTACTAAACTACATTCCTGATAACACTTTTTGGAGGTTTTACTACTGATGGGAATGTTGTATGGTGCAAGTGTGCATCAACTGGTGCTTTCCAAATGATTTTTAAAAAGTTTTCATTGTTTTGGCTGCATCGTCCAAGGCACAGGCGCAGTGGCAATTGACGCTCCTGCCATTATCACCTCTGTTTGTGGAGACATTTTGCAGTTGCTTCTGGAATGCTACTCGTACCTTCGTGTCCGTAGATGATACCACCCTACCACTGTCACTGCCGCGTCAGCCCAAAAACAACCGCCACGATCACAAAATTAATTAACAATCGCTTCACATAATTCGGTGTTTAAGTACACCCAAGGAAAAATTTTAGGTTCACGGCATGAAATTTAGAACCGAATTTAGAAAATATTAAGAAACAAACGTTCTAATTTTAATATAGGCCTGCTTCTTATATTAGACACTCCAACTTTCCTCCAACCCCTTGCCAGAATGAATGGGCCATTACAAAAAGAGAAAAACGTTTCATGCCAAGGGCACCAGCCGCTCTAAATTTGTGCCTAGACAGAGTGAGCTACATTTCACCAAATCCGCCATAGCCAACATACGCCATCATCGCCACGGTTTCCCCTGCTAAGAGGCTCATTCAAGTTCAGGTCATGATATGAGTTTTTCGGCACCGTTTTCCCCGTCCAGGGGAACGAGCGTCTTTGGGCACAAACTGCGGATAAAATTTCTGGAATGAAACCCGTTAGCTCGTGAATTTCTTCAGGATATGGGTTCGTGGTTAACCGTATCCCCAACGTCTGCGCGTTTAACCTGCACCGGATACTTTTTTACTTTAAACCTGTGAAAGTGAAAGTTGTACTGTTGGACACGACCCGCAGAAAATCCAGACGAGTAAAATGGTTACCCGCAAGGTGTGGTTTATCACAAGATACACACACACACACACACAACACACTCAATAACTCGAAGGATGGATTAATGACTAAGTATACTTAGCACTCGTTTTATAGTTCACTGCTAGTTAGATGCCCCCAATATTTTTAAACAAATTTTTATATTTCATTAATATGAACAAATATTTTAAAATGCATCATTTGTATTTCAAACGATATAGTATATTTATTAGTCATGTTATAAATTGTTAAATGTTGATTATACTTTTTATAAGTTAATCTAATAAATTCTAAAACTTCAAATGTTTAATATTTCAATAATATTAAGATTCCACGGAGTTAGAATATGCTTAGAGCTCTTCATGATATTAATCCTGGCCTGCACAAACTGAGCGTCTGCGGGCGCAGTCAAAGCAAGTACGTTATTTAGTTGCTCGTTCGCACGATCTTAAAACTTATAATAGAAAATAATACTACGATAAGGTATCATTTCAGGAATATATTGTGAAATCTCCAGTTTCTCGAAGCACATGTTTTGGAGTACATTAGTTACGGGAAACTTACTTTCTATTACTTTTCCGAAATTGTTTGTTTTTTTATTTTTATTTTCCTGGCTTTACTCACGCTGCTCATCTTTACATTAACACTCTTCTGTATTATTACATAATACATAAGTCGCACCGACTCGGAGAATTAAAACTGGCGCGTATCCCGCTACCTCCACGGACGTGTCTCCCGGCGGCGGCACCGGGGAATCCCCGGTCACTTCGGGCGCCGAGGCACGCGTTCCCCACGCCCTCTATTGACGCTATTGATAGCCGGCGGGCGGCGGATAGACGGCGGCTAATAAACTCTAAAATGTCAAATGTTTAATATTTCAATAATATTAATAATCCAAGAGTTTGAATATGCTTAGAGCTCTTCTTGATATTAAGTCCTGGCCTACCCAAACTGAGACGCATTCAAAGAACCATTAAACACAAGTCGCACCAACCCGGACGAGTAAAATTGGCGCCGTAAAACTATCCCCCTACCTCCACAGCATATCCACCTCCATGGGCGTGGGCCTCCCGGCACCGGGGAATCCCCGGTCACTTCGGGCGCCGAGGCACGCGTTCCCCGCGCCCGCTATTGATAGCCGGCGAACGGCGGATGGACGGCGCGGCGCGGCGCGGCGCGGCGGCGCGCGATCGGCATCCGATCGGCAAGCGGAGGGCGCCCGTCCAAACACGCGCTTCGGAATGTGCGTGCGGGGATCGAAGCGCCGCTGTTTAATCATCACGTGCCACGAGGGGCAGGACGGGAGACATTCGGTTGAAGACCGTGTAAAACGGCCGTATGTAAATTGGGGACCAGACAATCTCTTCATATTTTTTCGCGAAACGTGCTTTCTAATTTTACATGTAAACTGCGGACCAAACCAGCTGAGGTGAGGAAAAGGACTGATCGAGCAGGTGAGCGCGTTAAGGGGGCCGCCGCCGCCGCGCTGCTGTGCAGTTTTTCCTTGCGCCTTATTTAAAATCTTTCTGACTCGCTCCTACATCAAAATGAAAAGCAAAGAAAGCACTAGAAGAGTGTCCATATTTCATGTTCAGCATTATAGAATATTATCTGTGAAACTGGAAGAATACAAAAATGGCAAGATGAGCAGAATTCATTCAATCAACGAATGATTCAATTGAACGAAAACCAACGTCAAGCAAAACA
Source organism: Acheta domesticus (assembly GCA_031308135.1). Classification (NCBI taxonomy): domain Eukaryota; kingdom Metazoa; phylum Arthropoda; class Insecta; order Orthoptera; family Gryllidae; genus Acheta; species Acheta domesticus. The sequence goes on along the minus strand of JAHLJT010002406.1, from coordinate 114,458,374 downwards.
TATTTTGAAAGAAATACGCCGGTCCTAGGTCTAGAAAATTGGGAAGGGAGTTGTGTTTTAAAAATAATGACTATGAAAATGTTCTTCGAAAATAAAATGTCATCGTCCACTTTTACCTGAAAGGGAATGAGATAGTCGATCCTCAATGTACGTATGCCCTTCTCTGGGTCGGTCCTCAATCTACATATAGGTTAAACTATTATTTTCCTTGTAGTCCCCAAGTTACATGCGCCATGAGAAACAGGCAGGTATCATAAAAGAATCGCTTGGTGAAATTACAGTCAACATTTGTTTGCACTTGGGAAAACATTTTTAACAATTTATACTTTTATTTATTTATCTTTTGAGATTCGTCGACGTTAATGAATAGACGACAGCGATAATATTGATGAGGTGAATTGTGATGTAGAAATGGCGAAATGAGAGCCAGGAAAAATGGGAGAAACCCGAAAATCGCGGTTGAGAGCTCTTTGTCCGCCACAAATTTCACACGAATTGGCCAGGAATCGCCCCCGGGCCCCAGCAGTGGAAGGCGTATGCAGCAGCAATTATGGCACCCCCCCAACACACACATTTTTTAACAAATTTATATATCCTTAAAATATCCCTTAATTATATTATCTCTAATTATATATAATTATAATATCCCTTTAAAGGGCTTCTTGCTGTAGCCATTAATCCATGGTCCAGTAAATGTGGTGCACGTTATATCCCGGCAGTTGGTGGGGTCTGTGATGGTCCTGGTACTTTCCTGAAACGTAAAATCTGGCGCCGACCTACATGTCGGCTTCCTGGAGTCTCTGCCTTCGGGAATTTCTCCCAGCGGGGTACCGTTTCAGACTGACAGCTCTGAGCTCCCAGCTGGTCTCCTCACGCGTGCACTATGAAAAATATATAAAACTCACGACAACTTTTAGCATTAGCTAGATTTAACGTGTTCGATGAAAACAAGAAAATGTTAGATTGAATTAATTCCTGATTAAGTGAATCTACTGTTTAGTTATGGCTGGGGAGATGAAAATTATGGATTTATTTATATTAGTATTTATATCTGTAATTGGTGGTTCATTATTATCATGAGTAATATTAAGAACTCGTTGCTGTAGCAAACTGAATAAAAACTTTCCAGGAACTGATTGTATGCAGCATACTGGAATCTGTTAGCAGCAGTGTCATGTAGTGCATTTAAGCACAAGTGTGTGTAAAGGTTGACGAGGGGATACAGATGAGGAAGGAATCGTGCGCGGTTCGTGTTTCAGCATTTGTTTCATATATCGGAGAATCAGCGGAAAAGTAACCGATCGGAGCAGCCACCCGCTGGAAATCTCTACCAGAAAATTGTTGACCAGAAAAATGTTAGAACCTAGCTAATTAGGATCGAAAATCTGCCACCGTTGTACCTCCGAGTCAGAAACGCTGCAGAAGCAATAACAGCAAATGCCCTAGGCCACTAGTGTCATGGTCTTCTACGGGTGGCAGTGGCACGCGTCGTGGCTCCGTAGCATGCCACGAGCTACTGTGCGTAACTAGAGTAGGGAAAGGAAACTGTTAGTAACCCCGCTGTTTTACAATCGCAATGGCTTTATCTCTGGTGGCGGGACAATGAACTGCGTGGAGGGACGATTTCGTCGTGGCACTCCTGCCACGGACTCCCACTCGTGGCATCGGCCTTGACAATCCTGCCCTTGGCCATCTAAGCAGTTCTGGCATATGTCGGTTATGAGGGGGAAGGAATGGGACGTTCTCTCTCTCGACATCTCAGTCCGGATCATAGGATGGGGGATGATCGTGGGTTGTCCTTGGCCAGTTCTCTACGGGTTCCGTCGCTCCCCAGGGAAGGATCAGGGAAATTACAGACACCTCCGATCAGAACTGACCTCCAAACTCAATCTCAGCTCAATCTCATTAACTCGCTGATGGACTCCACACATCAAGCAATTATCTCGCATTATCTGAGATTGAATACGGGAACTTGCAGCTATCGGCAGCTCAAACTTAAGGTTAGCCTTGACGTTTATTGCTACCGTTGATGGGAGAAAAAAAAACAAGAATCATTTCATATTCTAGTTCTCAAACATTAGTGTAAGTACTTTATGTTGTCGCTCGTTCGCACCATCTTAAAACTATAATAGAAAATTATACTACGATAATTTCAAGAATGTATTGTAAAATCTCCAGTTCTCGAAACACTTGTTATGGGATACATTTTGTATTTGTATTTAGACATTAAATGTACCGTAAAGGGCAATTGGCCTCGGCGCCGTTAGAGCCATGGTTACCTTGTCGGTCACCCAAAGAGGAACCCGCGACGTCTCGAATTCGCTTAACCTTCTCGAAGTTAACGAATTCGGCAAGCGCCTTCGGTTTTGAGGTCGTGGCTTTTCAGTAGAACCATCCCAACATTCGCCTGGATGACCGAGGGAAACAACGAAAACCGCGGTCTGCATGGTCAGCATGGGGATTGAACCCGGACCTCCCGAATACGAAGTCAGCGCGCTACGCCCTGAGCCACTTCGCTCGGTATAGAATACATTAGTTACGTGAAACTTACTTACTACCACTTTTCCGAAATTGTTTGTTTTCCTATATTTCTTTTTCCTGACTTTAAGCGCTCTGCTCATCTTTACATTAAAAATTGTTTGTTTTCCTATTTTTCTTTTTCCTGACTTTAAGCGCTCTGCTCATCTTTACATTAAAAATATTCTGTATTATTGCAAATATTGATGTCGCACTAGCTTATCATTCTTCCATCCACTTCCGCTGGCCCACTTCCTGGGCGTCTGACCAAGGCGGAATGAAATCCAACCAGACAGTTCGTTGACCGAGTGTACGCTACAGATGGTTTTCTTTTTGGGTCATGTTTCATCCGTGAAAGGTCCGTGCGCCAATCAGCACGCTAGAATTCACTCAATCCCTTTTTTGGAGACCACGCCTAATGCAGCAGTCGTGCCCAACCACCGGCAACGTTTTTTAAACTTTCACTACTTTACTCAGTCGCTTGTAAGCCGGTGCATGCTGAGCTTGAGCCTGTTCCGACAGACGGTGAGTTAATCATTTGCAGCCTGCCAAATCGCGAACGCCTAAAAAACTTGCAGGTCAATCCAGAGCTCTGTGTCTGAGCACGCATGTCGGATGCAGATTAACGCTTCATTGCTTTTCACGCATTAGTATTGTTTTTTCATCAAAACCTCGCATTTTAATCGATGAATACACTCTTACACTCTTCCCTGATGTTTTAATGAAGGTGAATACAGTTCTCTTTACATAACTACTATATCGCTAGAACCAGTTTTATTACTGAACGTATTGTGGTCCCAAAACAATGCACTATTTGTGGCACTTTGCCAATGCTTTTCACCCCATGATTCAGCGTAAATGTGAATATAAACCACCCTAAAACAACTTTTTAAAGGATAATAGATCACCTAGCACGACAATTTACACCGCGTCTACTTACGTTAATAAATTTTGGGTTGCAAATTAAGAGGTAGCCTAGATAAAATAGCGTGATACTGCCCAACGGCTCAAAGAAACTTTGTCTTCCTTTAGATTAGCAACAGAATAAATGGCCCTTATTAATAGTCTAGTCTCCTGTGAAATGATTACGCAAACGAACGCCAGTACAGAACGGATAATTAAGAGTGCCTTACTTGTTATATTCAAGTCTTACATAACAGAAACCCGGCGTCACATCATAAATTTGAAGATTATATTTTACTACTGATTTTATTCATTATTTGATCTGTCTTTTAGTTCTATTTCTGTTATAGAATGCACATTACATATTTGTTAAAAAATTTCTTGAAAATTAAAACATATCCTTAGTTATTTAAGAACATGGTCATATTAGTAAAAAATACTCTCTGATGTCACGACGACTATTAAATTTTTCGTTTAAATGTTTCTAACACGTTAGTGGTGGGGCAGTGCCTCTTGCACCACGACATTGGGTATCTGCAATGATAGATGAGACACAAAACAACATTGAATAGGCAGAGTTTGTAGCCACAATATAACTCTTTGTGTTAGGCTTTTTTTTTCGCTAGGAAAATATTCCTTCGCCTATTATTGCAATTTAGATCCACGCCAAATTAATATAGGACGATCGTGTATTTAAGAGTGATAATTTGCGGACGTTGGTTAAAAAAATGAGACAAATGTCGTTGCAATTAATTGGTTATTTATTTAACAATTTTTTTAAAAAAACTGAAATCATTTACAAGAGCCTTACCTTCGTAGCGTAAAAGTACGTTCAAGGCATTGGACTGGACATTGTTTGAACATTAAACATTGAATTCAAGACATTGTACATTGTACAAGTAATTATTTTTAATAGTATCATGACTTAATAGTTTTTTACATTATAGAGAGGTTGTCTATGCCCCTAAATCGTAAGTCAACCTGCGTCGCTCCGATTTCTGCCGTCAGAAGCGTACGGTAATAGTGAACAGATGTAAATCACAATCTTTATTTTCTCCATGTGTTCAAATCTGTTTATGAATCTTTATTGCTTCTCCTCGGCTATTTTATGTTGCCGACTTCTTAAGGTGGCATTACACGACCCAAAGCTGCTCGTAACTTTGCCGCTGCTACCTGCTCCAATGTGGAAACAACTATGAGCATTTGCAGTCACATCTACTTTACTTTTCCGTCCATTATATAAATGTATTATATATAATATATTTGCGCATTAATAAATTAATTTACACGCCATAATGTAGTCTTATAATTTTATTAAAAACGCAAAATTGCTGTTTTGAAGGAAACAATGTGCCTCTCTTATCAAAATATACTGATCCTCTTGTTATCATTTAAGCAACTGGTCAGCTTACGCAGAGAGCAGCAGCGAAGTTGCGCAAGGAATCCCTCACCGTCACCACCTCCTCCTCTCCGGATTCTTCCCGGCCACTAATTTCACGGCATGTGCAGTCGGCCTAGTGCAGCAAGTGGGCTACGACCTCGTGCCTCCCCCCTCCCCCCCTACCTGGCGCCGGTCGCCGCGCGCACACAACCGCTCTGGCCGCCGCGAGAAGGGGCGAGGGGGGGAGACGGCCATCTGGCGCGCCGCTGCACCTGCGGGATGCGCCGGAGGTATACGCGCGCGTGTATTTTGGCGGCGTTTTAGCGTCGCGTCGCGCCACGCCGGGACCTCGAAATAACCGTGCGGTTAGTAAGCGCTGGGCAATGCACAAACATGGGCGGCCGGGGGCTTTGGACGAACGCCGCACGTGGCCTGAGAGCCCCCGCCCTCTGAGTCATACGCGGCGCGCCTTGCCGCCAGCTGCGCCCTTCGCGCCCTCGCGCGGACGGCGTTCCGGGGCGGTTCCGTTGAAAGAAGGCGGTTTGAGTCAGCAAATTGCAAGGTACTTCCGTTATAAAAAGTTGCTGACATTGCGCATCATCCTGTATTGCGGACCAAATGCACGCATCACGCGATCAGCATGGGTTTGGGGGGGAAATTTTTGAAATGCTCGCTCTCAGAGATGGAATTCGATTGACTTCTCTTTCAACAGTAATGGATAGGGATTCTCTTTCGGATGACGGATTCGATTGTCTTTGTATCATTAATTCGTATTTAGGAAGATTGTTTTAAATTTAATTTTCTAAGTTTTTTGACAAACCATGAAACTTTATCATTGAAAATTTTCGCTCATCTATTTACGGAAGTTTTTATCAGCCATCTTCACCGTGAGGCTGAAGTATTTATAGCCCTGCGCGAACCAAACGAACATTCATTTTTTGAATAAAATGCACTCTGGTTCTAAAATGGATAGTTCTTGAAATCGTTATGAGAAAGATGGCAATAGTGGAAATGGAAATAATTAGTTTTCAACTGGAGTTTCGATCTAACCTCAACTTTTAAATTTGTAAACGGAGAAGTTTGTTGTTAACATTGAAGTTGTAGGTTTTCCACAAAAAAAACGCAGCCTGAATAATCGTTCAGTCTCTCCCAAAAAAGAGAAATTTCGGTTACTCCAAAAATTTATTATACAACTCGCAACTTCGGATCAAAGAAGCTAGCACAACCCCGTAAACAACAGTAGTCGACCATGAGTGCTGTTTTTTGCTGCCAATCTTGGATCTGTTGCCAACATTCGCTTCTACAAACACATAATACGTTATCCTTACATAACAATTGGCGATGTTAGTGTCTGAATCACCTCCGAGCAGCCTTGACTCATTTCACAGTCCTCACACAAAACATATGCTTCTAACATTTGTAAAATATCAAATGTGACTGTTAAATCTGCTGACGTCTCTTTGGCGTAACCATATCTATCGTCCTACTTAATGTTTGATTCCTTTTACGAAGTTCCTTTTTTAATATCAGTCTCCAACTTCCAGAATTTCCGCCTACAGAGAGAAATGTCATAATCTTTTTTTCCAACCAGAGAATAGTCCTCGGGTTCGCTGATAATTTTATTTATTTAACATTCATTGCCAGATATACGAGAAAACGTTCCTATATACTTATTATTTTAGTCTTTGTATGGTTCTTTTGGAAGCGATTTGGCTGAAAGGCTCATTGAACCAGAGGAAAAATAATTAATATATTTGTAGAACCCTGTAACTCGTATTATATCGTTTCATTTCACATCCAGGAACATCGTAATATTGCTGACAAAAACATTACTTAACAGAATCACCCAAGGCAAATGAAAGCCTAAAAATAAAGATGTTTCCGGAAGAGGTCGCTGAACTTCGGTTTGTTTTGATAGAAGAACAGGGAGACTAAAATAGACAATCGAGATCGTGAACTGACAATAGAAGTCACTTATAGTCCAGGGCAAAGAACTCCACAGGGACAAGGATCAATGCCAAATGTGAAAATTTGTGGGGTCCAGTAACAAGGAGAAAGTCAGTATTACATGCACATTGGCATTGATGTACTAAAAGTAAGCAAACACTATTTTATATTAATCATGCAAACGTTTGGATTAATGACATGTTCACTTTAAATTCACATTTTCATTGGGTCACGATGCGAACCAGTCACCAACTATACTAAAAATAGATGGAAAATTATTTTGTTTGTCAAATTATTACGACGAAATAAATAGAAGCTCGTAAACAAAATCTTACGCATATCCACGCCCTTCCCCCAGGGGTATGTCGAAAATAAACCGACCTCTACAAGATGACAAGCGCGAACAAGTGAAGTTGGATCTGCATGTAACTTCTGGGTAGTCCAACGTCAGAAAATTACTCGCAAACGAGAATAGTAAGTTATACAAGTCAGCGCGGCAACAGCTGCGGCGGCCGCTGTGGGCAGGGCGAAGCAGAGAGCTTCCGGCCAAAAATAACCGGAGAAGCTGGCATATTGGCCCATAACGCCCACGACTCGCCACGGGCGGGAGCGGCGGTGGCGCCCCGCGGGCCTAGGCCTGGCCCCGCGCCCGGGCGCGAAGCGCCTCCGCCGCGCCCATGGGGGAAACTCATGGGTGGGCTACTCCGACCCATGGTGGAAACTTATGGGTGGACTACTCCGGCCCATGGTGGAAACTTATGGGTGGGCTACTCCGGCCCATGGTGGAAACTTATGGGTGGGCTACTCCGACCCATGGTGGAAACTTATGGGTGGACTACTCCGGCCCATGGTGGAAACTAATGGGTGGGCTACTCCGGCCCATGGTGGAAACTTATGGGTGGGCTACTCCGGCCCATGGTGGAAACTTATGGGTGGGCTACTCCGGCCCATGGTGGAAACTTATGGGTGGGCCACTCCGGCCCATGGTGGAAACGTATGGGTGGGCCACTCCGGCCCATGGTGGAAACGTATGGGTGGGCTACTCCACTCCATGGTGGAAACTTATGCGTGGGCTACTTCGGCGCACCGATTTTTTTTCTCGCTCTGCGCAGCACCAATTTGCGTCACACAACACAGGCACTTCGTTCACTTTCATGGGCTGTGAAAAGCCAGGCCAGTCGCAGGCCACCATGTTGCATGGAGAGCAAGAAGTGTTGAGAAACATTTTGAACGTGGCGCAAAGTGAATTTTTAACGAAAAGTAACACGATGACGGTGTAATTGAAATAAAAGGTGAAATATTTTTTACAAAAAACTGCTTCATATAACTGTTTTAATGACTTGTAATGATAATTTTGGCGTTTAAAATTCTCTCTAATATTGTGACGTAAACCGGTGCCTGGAGCTCATTGACTGAAGTCGGATATGATGCGCAAGAGCCACCCCCCCCCCGGCTGCACCCCTCACGGGGAGGGATGCGACATCGAGGTCTATGATTTCAAAGCATCGATATTTTTATACGAACATCCACTTATTGAAGCCGAAGTTTTATAACATCTACATTTTGAGCATGTTGTTTTTATTTGGTTGATATTTTATTTTTGAATGGAAAACAGGGGCGTCCAGAAGGGGGGAGGCAGGTGGGGTAACCTAACTGGGGGGACTTCGGACTTAATTGGGGCTCCGAATTTTTTTTCACTCAAAAGAAATTAAAAATATATTTATTTATCTCTAATCCAAATTGAACGCTACAAGTTATTCCTGATGCTTGAGGAAACGAATTCTTTATGAATTGGGGGTGGGTGAAATATTTGGAGCTCATAAGGGGTCCCCGAGAATCAATTCCTCCAGGCTCCTGCTTTTCCTCCGTGCGCCCCTGATTAGAAATATAATAATAGTAATTATAACAATAATAAACAATAATAAACTAATATAAGTTTCACAAACCCATAATTGGAACATTCTTCAGACCAAAATCACCAAGAGAGAAAAATAAGTTACTCGATTATTTATTAATAAATGTATCTATAATTTTTGTCTTATCCAATAAGGTAATTAAGTTTGTTAATTGTTCTGCAAATTGTTTGACTCTGTTTTGATAGCTAACCATCAGTTACAAATAAACGACCACAGTAACCAGGAATCTCTCCCCCGCTTGTGAACACTGATGCTAATGATGTGAACACTGAGGTTACTAAAATAGTTTTACAAACATCAATGTTTAAAAACATCACGGGGTGGACAGTCCGTTCGCCTTCCGTCGCTGAAGCCGGGGTTGCATCGCCGCGTCCGATTCGAGTGGATTCCGCGTCCGATTCGAGTGGAATTTGTGGCGGACGAAGAGGTTCGCGGCGGTTCCTCTGATTACTTCCCTTTTCCCTGCCTCTCATTCCATCGTCTTTTCCATCATCGTGCTCATTACCACACCTCTGTCGCCATCCTGTTCATAATATGCATCGTCGTTCTCGTCGGTACATAACATAACACTTTACCGGAGGAGACCTGACGACAGCCATGTTGAGGTTTCTGACTTCGGAACTGCAGCCGAGGCGTCTTCCTTGGATCGTCTACCTGGGCCGTCTTCCCTGAAAGTTCGTGTTATATGATACATAAATAAATAACCACCTCTCACCGTGGCGGGGGTGGACCTTATTCATCGTTCGGTTGCCGAGCCGAACAATGCCACTGCCTTCAAGAGGAAGGTTCGACCTTTCTCATGGCTTCCACACAATCGGAGCAAGTGGGCGCCTGATCAGAACAATTGGTTGCAGATCGCTGCCGCTCTTTTAATCCTCATCCTGTTCCCACTCTCATATTTAGGAGCGTGGGATGAGCAATCCCCCTTCTCAGATAACATAATTCCCATGAAAGTCTCCGTCGGGTAGCGAATGGAAGACCAAGGTTCGTCTTCGTCTGTAACGCCATAGGAAGAATCACTAAGGATACGGCAAATACTGCGGAATGTCGTGGAAGCTGAAATTCGCGCAAAACGACCTACGAGTACTGCCATCAAAGCAAAGGTTAAGAAATATAGGATCGACTTTTCTAATTCATTAAGAGAGTTTGTAATGTAGGGCATCTTCGACGGTACAACCAATAAACATGGGTTCACATGATGCGTGAAAGTTTTGAGTGAAAAGTATTTCTTTCGTGAACTTTCGTGAACACTACGGAGACCAGAGGAAATTTTATCCGCTTATCAGGATTTTCTTTCTTAGTGATTCTCTTTGGTATTTGCCAAAGACAGCATAGTAATTATGAAAAGTTGGAGATTGTGTTTTGAGAGTTTTGAAGAGATAGAAATGAATAGTGGTATATGTGGTGGATTCTGGCATATCTATTCCTAATTTACTCCTGTTTTTCATATCATGAATTTCGTAATAAAACAAACGCATTAAAGCAAAAACATTGTTGCAAAGTGTAAGATCCCTAAATCATACTTTCTGAAAGCTTCCTTGTCCTTATTGGCTCCTCGAAGTGGTTCGAAAAACTCCCTTTTTAACACTACCTATTCCGTTTCCGGACATTCAAAATCGAGTAGAGTTAAAGGCAAGCAGATAGTACTGCAGGAATGGCAACTGTTTCCCTTCTCGCTACGAGAGCGAAAAGACGGTCGGAAAGCGCACGCTGACTCATGCGCCGAAGAAAAACTGTGTTTATGTAACGCGCGAAGACGAACCATCCCGTCGCTGGAATGAGGCGCTCCCGAAGCGCTCTATTTATATCGGCGTCTCTTCGCGGTCCGCTGCTGCCGCCCCCGCCTCCGCTGCCTCTTCTGCATTTGCTGCTGACACATCCTTCCGCCTAATTCCCCATTTGTCAATACCAGCACTTAAAAGAATACTAGGAGTAGCGCATAGTTCCGGAAAAGTCGCGGTGAAAGAACTATCATGAAAAAAAATCCATCAAACATTACTTTGTTTCTAACCCCACAAGGCCTTTTACAGACTTCATCGAAATAATCTCATTCTTGGGGTTTGTGGAATATAATTTATATTTAAAAGAATACTGTTCAGGGCCGAATTAAAATATGGAAAGCCCCTCGAATACATATATTCTAAGGGATCCAGTAATTAAAAACCCCACAATATTGGGAGGTTCTAGAACAATTTGGTTTAGTGACAAATTGCCACACAAACGTTCGTTTTAAAACGGCAATGTCTTTTTTTTTCGTGAAGTAATCAGGCAGCCTACGAAGGAGCCAGGTTTTTTTGACCAACAATACATTTTATTCTAAATTGTCATTTCGTTGTTTTTGATAACTTCTTTTCTTGTCGAGGTCTCATAGCTAGCCATGGCTCTTCTGCTGTAGCCCTTAAGGCCCGGCCCCTGCTCCGACGCACACTCGCAGTCTCGTGTGGAGATCACGTCCTGATTTTAGATCAAAACTTAATTATCGATATATCTCGGCTTTATAGTATTGACCCTCGACGTTTAGCGGCGTACTCTCTGTCAGTTTGATCTATAATTTTTTTAATGTATAGGATATAACTGGTACTAATAGGATTAAAAGATTGAGACGTCATTGTATGCCAGGATATGCAATTTTCAAAAATAAGTACGTAAACACCAAGAGAAACAAAAAGCTGTTCCAAATCTCTCAATGATGCTTGATTTCAATTATATCCAGTGGCACACCCTATCGGGAGTCTCCTAAGACTTCACTCCCTCCTAGAAGCCGAAGACACATTCACAAATATTGGTTTTACTAATTTTCTTTAGAAACGAAAGTCATTTAGTATTTTCGTTAAATAGGTTAACAATAAATCAACAAATGAAAATTAATTAAAATTCACCATTAATGAAAAATTATTTATAATAAAACATGAAGTCGGTTGGACACTACACCTAATACTAACACCCCCCTCACACATACACACATACTTACACACACACGCACCGTTTATCACATCAAATTATTTCTCCTGAATAGGTACCTCAATTTTTTTCTGGAACGCTGTCCTAATTAAAACCAATAAAAGAACTGAACTTAACATTAAAAAGGATTGTTTAAAAATGTATTTTCATTATGCCGATTTACAATGCACATGAAGTTCGATTGCAAATTGAGATTACAGACGGACAAAAAAGCAGTAGGTACTCATTTTTTATTTATTGTTTATTTCGTAATGTTTTCCTTCTTGTGGCTGACACTAAAATACGCCATCATAATACAAAAGATGAAATTTACTTAGAACAAATTAAATGTCTCAAATAATTCAGATTAACTGCCCTTTTTTCATAAAAATTAGCAATGCTTTCTCTTGCATTGCTTACATTTTTGACAGAACTATCGTTTCTATCACAGAAGATGACAAAACGAATAAAGTAATAGTAAATTACGATTGCAAACAACATTATTTTCTTAATAATTCTTTCAAACAACTCGTGTTTTAACCCAGAAGAAAAAACTCTCACGAAAGGTCGAAGTCGATGAGACGGCTAAAGAAAAGGAATGTTGGATATTTTGGCATTTAACCAATGAAAAAGACAATGCAATCTCAAGAATGAGGAGTCTGCCAAAGGGATACCTTGGTCGGTCAAAGACCTTGCTTCTAATAGGAACACAACTTTAGTCTAATCTTCAGGAAAACGGAAATTAGTGACGTACTGATAGCAGAGCGATTATGAACGAAACGTCAGACTAACAGTCTGCAAGGTTAAGTCCATAACAGCGCACTTTCCTGGGGTACCCAGCCATTTATACTTTAAAGAAGTGAGTAAGTCCTTTAAAATATTTGTGAAATTCAATTGTAATTTTTATCAGAGATCTTTGGTGAGTTGTAGAGATGTAGTTAGTATACACGTAATACGATGTAAATGAATCATAAATTACCTTATTTCATTTATGTTTCTCCGTTTACGTCCGTTTACTCCGTTTTGAAGTCATAAATAATACCGTTAAAACGTCACTGATTTCAATATTTTTGACAATTAATTAACCATGTAGAACCCAATATTATTTCTGTAATATAGTTTTCGGGGATGAATTCACCAAAAATGTTACTATTGTACTTAACCAAAAAAATGGAGAGGAGACTGCATAAGCTCAACAGAATAAACTTTTCAAATTGGCTAATTACAATTTTTGTTGAATCAGAATTGTTATTGGAATAATTTATTTTATTAAAAATTATAAAAATGTGTTCAATGTTAATAGAAATATGAACTTTCAATTTCGGAAAATAGCATGATTGATGCATTAAAGACTTGGTATGGCATTTTCAGGTTTTGAGAATGTAAGACAATTAGGTCAATGTTCGCTTAATATCGTTACATTTCGCTTTCGATTCTTATTAGTTCCTAAATTACCGACAATACGCTCTGCTTGGATGGATATTTGGAAATAAATAATATGCCACCATTGGAATTACCAACCTTATACTATTGAGACTTAGGGATTGCCAATCGCAAACGGAGCATCTGCATGACGCTGTCCTGGAAACGCTTCTAATTCGCCCCGGAACGCAACGTCCATCCCTCATCGGAAATCCGCCAACCCGTAGAATTCCTCCAGCGCCGAAGCCCCGCCCTCGGGCGCCAACGGCGGTGATGGCGGCGGCGGCGGCGGCGGCGACGGCTGCGGCTGCGGCAGTGAGCTGCTTCTATGTAATTTTACCTGCGACGGTCCAAATTTGGAGGCCGCGCCGGGCAGGCGGCCGATGGGGTGGGGCTGGCAAGCAGCCCTGCTCGTTCCCACGCCCGCCACCCCGCGTCCAGAGGGGGCGCGGCCCGCGGCTCGGGGAGGGGAGTATTGTGGGCTAAATTTAGGTGGACCGTCTCTGACGGTCTAGCTCGCCGACCGACGTCGCTCCCGCCTTTGCCCCAGGAGGCGACGGCGGCTGCGGCTGCAGCTCCAAGCGGAAAGGAGGCGCTGAGAGACGGAAAAAACATTTTTTTAAACGTAAATCCTTATGTCACAAATTAAGATTTTTATTAATTCTTTATAAATGTAATCGGTTAATATTCATATTTTCATACTGGATTAGTTTTGTGTACTGCGTCGCTGTTTTTATTACTCGCATATACTTTTCTACTATCTTCTCCGTTGATTATTATGTTAACATTGCGTCGGTAATTTGCCACCGTATTTTTTCAGGTTTGTAAACAATATTTGTGTTATTCGCCTCCTAAATTACTGAGTGCTTCCTGAAGTAAAAGTCTTCTAGATGTCATATTAGCAGTTCAATTTTTTTTTCTACATAGACTCAAAACAAAGGTTGCAGAGTGAAGTCGATACTAAAATAGCACAGCTGTAGAATAAGTTTTACTCCGCTGAATCGTTAACGTAGCTATATAATCGGGCAGAATTTATGATTTAAATTTCTGATCTTCTAACTTTGAGGGGGGAGGGGGGAATGATCTGTTCAAAAACGATATCTTATTCATATCGTCGATACACAAGAAAATAGGCATAACTCAAAAATATTATTTTTAGTTGAGTTAAGAAATGCCTATATGTTTAGTATATAGTACATTTATGCTAGTTAAGGCTTTCATTAATGATAACTCACAACGCCAGGACAGAAGCCCTCTGCTCCCCCCACTCCACCCCCACCATTTTACTTTCCCATATACGTACGTATATACGAAAAGTTATGTAATGCTGCGGAAAATCTATTTCGACATTTCAAAATACACTTTTTAGGGTCCCCTGATACCAAAAAAGGGGTTTTGTTTTGTTTGTTTGTTTGTTTTTTCAAAACGTTCGTTCGTCAATATGTCTGTCAGTCCATCTGTCGGTCCGTCCGTCCATCCGTCCATCCGTCCGTCCGTCTTCCGTTCGTCTGTCCGTCTGTCCGTTGTTCTGTCCGTCCGTCAATCTGTGAACAACACTAGCACCTTAACCATAATTACGATTTCTTCCAAAATGGATATTCCCCGATCGATCTGGTTCCACTCGAGACACCGCGATTTTGAAAAACTTCCTTCAAAATTTAGGGGTGCTTTACAAGAAGGCGCCCGGACATTTTCGAAATTTTCTCAGAAACGACTCCAATTTTTTCTTTAAATTTCTTGTAAGAATAGAGTAAAATACACTTATTAAGGTTGCATAGGTCCTAATTTCACGGTTAACTCTAAATTTTCAAAATTTGCAAAAGTTTCATTTTTTCGGCGTCTGCCTACAACTACAAAATTGAAGATAGAGATTTTTCCTTCAAATAAAATTTGTTCTCCAGCATTAGATCTGCGCATGTGCATTTTTTTGAAAACTTAAGTCGTTTTCGCGCAATATTGCGTGCAATATATGCTTGTTAAAAAATTGCAAAAACAAGATTTTCTCAAAAAAATGTCCAATTTTTCTTTTAACATTTGGTACGAATAGTGCTCAATCTACTCTATACGACGACATATACGCCATTCTGCTCTTCTTTAGTTGTTTTTTTTAATTACAATAATGTATTTTTGTCGCTTGTCTCTTACGTCGTTAATTAATTTACATTAGCGGCGATTCGTTCACATCACTATATTTACGAGTACATGTGCTTTAAATAATGTCTGATGAAGTTTCTCCAAAACTCATCCGTTCTCTGTGAAAACGCTCAAAATTCCGCTTTTTCAGAAACGCTAAAATGCTATTTTCTCATAAATGGCTCCAATTTTTTTCTTCAAACTTTTCGAACTGATAGTCCTAAGTGCACTCTTTAATATGACGTAAAGTACAATTTGGAGTATTTTTTCTATTTTTAAAAATTACACAAACGTAATTTTTTGAAAGATATGCACACCGTTAATATGCACATTTCCAGCAATTTGTGAACACTATTGTATTTGTGGGCTAAAGTGTTCCAAATAACTCCAAATGAAGGTTTTCGAAAACTCAAAAACATTCTGTGAAAAAGAGCTTTAAATTTCGAATTTACGGAATGCTTAAACGACATTTTCTTAAAAACGGCTCCAAATGTTTCAAAGAAAAATCCATTTAGGACGAGGTTTTACTGTTCTTTAATATTATTAAAAGAATATTTCTGTTCTGCTATTAGGAAAGGGGAAAAACTAAGAAAAGATTTTAAAAAATGTACTTTGTGCGGCGATAGATGGCAGTTGGCGATATGTGGCAAGACCAAAGGAAATAGAAAAGTCTGTGCCGTTCTGTAGCACCACTAGTTTTACATATGAGATATTTTGGAGGACTCCCTCGATTCAATTGAATCGTCTCCCTGTCCCCTCAATAATTTGGTGTTGGTGACACCCATGACTCACACTGTAGGCCTATCTCGCGCATGATAGAACCGTGGAACAAGTTCTTGAAACATATTCTTCCTTGGTTGAACAAGAAACAAACGGTTCGAATAAAACCGTTCCCCTGCAAAATGATTAGTGTTGAGATGTATGACATTTCTTGGGCTCCTACAATTATCATTTTCGTCTTTTGTCATGTCCTAAGGTCAAACATTTGGATTGTGAAATATTTTCGAAGATGTTTTATGAATCTTTCCCAAATGGCGTATTAATGAAATCTTCCGTTTCTTCTGTGCAGGTTACGCAAGTGATTCCCTGTCAGCAAGATGCCGTTCAAGCCGATTGAGAACCCCAAGTGCCCCAAGTGCGGCAAGTCCGTGTACGCCGCTGAAGAGCGTGTAGCGGGTGGCCTGAAATGGCACAAGATGTGCTTCAAGTGTGGTGAGTATCATTCAGGAGCGTAACCGGGGGCGGATCCACCCGATCATTTGGGAGGGGGGGCATCATAGATCTTTTTTAAATAATGAAAATTTGTCATTATATTGTATATTATTTTTGTAGTGAATATGATACTATAGACCCAACAATATTATTTTTAACAATGCCATAATTCTAACATAAATAAATATTTAAATCAATTTCGTCAAATAAAGGCAGGTGTCAAACGGCAACTGTAGGCCTTTGGGGGAGGGGACATTGATCACATGCGCCCCCCCCCCCGGATCCGCCTCTGGGTGTAGCTAGGCTGGTGCAATCGGTTCACGGCACCGCTGCACCTGGGGCCAAGGGCCCCAAATGAGGACACCCGCCGGCCCCCAATAAAGATGGAAAGGGCAATGATGGGCCCCATTTGAACCCTCAGCGCCAGGACTTTCGAGACGTAGCTCTGTATTATATATCGTTCACGCAAGCCAAAGCATGAAACTAAGAGGTAGCGTAATGGGGGGGGGGAGGAGGAATGCATCTATGACTATTTTAAAAACTAGAAATTCTGCAGGTAAATTACAGTACAACTTACAGTACCCGTAGGTTTCAAAGAATGTTTTTTCACTTGGTGCAAATGTTAGAGAGATGTTATTAAAAACGTTTTAGAGCAAATACAGTAATAAATTTGCCCATTCCAAGTGAAGAAAGTAACTTTATATAGATATTTCAAATTCTTTTGTTGACAGAAATAAAAAATAAGAGCATAGGCCTATACAAGTTTAAAATTTAGCGGAGACATTTGATCAGTGTTCTAATTTAAACATTCACCCATAATGGCAAAGTTTTCATTAACATGTAATAGTTTGATCACCTGTGAATAAATTATTAAATTCCTCCAACAAATATTAGAATAGTTAACAAATATTAGAACATTATTCTAATCATTAGAACTAGAATAATAACAGTTGATGTAAGTGAAGATGTACAATTGTTTGTAAGTGAAAGTCTTCAAAACATAGTCGAGTCATATTTTGCCTTAATAGCTTAGGCATAGGGTGAGGGGGTGGCCGAGACTGCCAGGGCTCTCTGAAACTTCAAAAGGAGCCCCTTAGTCCCACTTAATAAAGCATTTTATTTCCATAAATCAAATCACTTTCTTTCCTCCCATTTTAGGCTGTGCATTCTTACCATAACAGATATCCCTTCTACAAACATTATATTCCAGGAAATGTTAATTCTAAATGGGTTTTTTCTTAAATAGGAATGTGCAACAAGCTTTTGGACTCTACAAACTGCTCTGAGCATGAAGGAGAACTCTTCTGCAAAGTCTGCCATGCTCGCAAGTATGGACCTAAGGGCTATGGCTTTGGTGGTGGTGCGGGATGCCTGAGCATGGATCAGGGCGAGCATCTCCAGAAGCAGGAATAGTAAGTATTACTTTTAAATTTGATTTGTGTATTATCATAACTATATTTTATTAAATAAATATCTTATTTTGTTACCTGTGGCAGACTGGTGCAGTTTTCTTCTGACACTTTTTCATTATTTTTTTTATTTTAATATAAAAATTACAGAGCTGATTTCAAATGGAATTTTTCAAAGACTAACAATATTTTCTTAACACTTGAATATAGAAGAAAATTTTAGTTACATAAAAGACAACTCTGAAATACATATTTTTTTAATCAGAAGACCACCAACCACAATGCCTCAAGTCTTACAGCCTTCAGACCCAAATCAGTGCTCATGAGTATACTGACATAACTTTCATTTTTAAAAATAATATCTCAAAAAATTTGGAAGAAAAGTTTGGCAAACCTTGTATATCTTGTCAATTCTTTTAATAGGTACTATAATTTTAAGAATGTATACTGAGTATGTGCTACTAATTATGAAAATTTTATTCAACACTGATACATCTGAGGGAGCTGTATAAAACATAAAAAGGGTCTCCAGTGGACTTTAATGGTTGTCTGAACTGAAGTTACTGTAGTCACTTCATGTTCAGCAGATATAGAATTTTAATAGCATGCATTCACCTTCAAGTAAACTCAAAAGCTGCATAACCCCATTTCGGTCAGGTAACATCACTTGAGGGCGCTTCCTTATCTTTGAATTCCTCTTTGAGATCTGTTTTTCATTTTCAATAGTATTTGTGACATATTTAATGACTGCTTGTTGTCCACAATACAGTACAATAATTCCATTTTTTTTTTATCAAAGTAAGAGAAAGCCTCTTCAGTTATATTGTTCTTTCTAAGTTTGTGTGAAGTGTATTGATCAAAAAATTACCTATTTACAAAAAATTATATAACAATGTTGAAATGAAGGTAAACATCACAATAGATACTTGGTAATGACATTTTCCAAGGCTTCCTCTTAAATTGAAACCTTTCCTTTGTGTTTGTCTTTTATCAAATTTAAATTTAAAGAAACCAGTCAGTAGTTTTGTATAGTATGTCAATAAGTGGGAATGATGATATACCTATCCTGTATGTATTGTTCTTGTGCAGTGTGAACGGTATGGCCACGCAAATAACCTTCCTGGTAGTAATGCAAAATGCAATTCAGATTTACTGGCTGAATATATGTGCATTTGTTAGCTTTACCCAACCAAACTCGAGATGTAACGTATTGAAGTAGCTCATTAATATGCAAGTACCTACTTTGATTTTAATATTGCAACATTTGCCTTTCTTAAATACAGGTGTTAGGTATCATGAGTAATAGGCTGAAAAACATTTACAAACAATATTTCATAAACATAAATTTATTGGAACTTTCATCAGAAATTGCAACAGGAGTGCTTCTGGCTCTAGATATAATACTTTCATAGAAAAATATTAAAGAAAATCCTTGCAAAAATGATAATGAATAGAATTGATGTCAAGATTGCAATTCTATCTCCACGGTATCTTTATATCCTGCATAACAGCTATATTTTGCCAGCATGTTCATCATAATTATTTTAAATGTTTTAAAGTTTCAAATATGAATGTTTTTAAAGCAATCATTATTTTTTCTTCAATAATTGCAGAATTTTCTGAAGAGATGAGAACCCTCAATGTTTTTGAATTTATGGAGTCAAGGAAGTTTTTTAGCATAGCCATCCGTACCACTGTCCCTGTAAACCTGTAAGAAACAGGAAAATATCCAAGTACTGTTTTTTATAGTTTTGCTACATGCATGATGACCAATGCATTTTTTTGCCCTCCCCTTTCTTTTCGCAAACAGAAACTAAGTGTCGAACCCAGTTGAAGCGAGCCAGTAAGCAGCAAGTATTCTCGCAGCTGTGGCAGTCTGGTCCATGCCTGTCTACCATCGGTCACCATCAGTTGAGACCACCTGTTCATCCCTTCACTACCCACTCAATATATCTTTTATTTCTCGTTGGCCACAAACAGGCACGAGACTAGTTATGGTACGGTCAAGTGTTCCCTTGGTTCAAACTTTATGGCAACATTCCCATTATGAACAGCATTTGTTTCACATCTAGAAGTGGGTTTCTGCAAGGATTACAGTAATTTCTCTTTAATTAAGGTTCATGCTGTTCTACATTTCGAGAAGAAACTTTCCAAGCATCATGTTCTAATGATACAATTTGTTTTCGACAGAAAGGGCAATTAACTCATGAACTTATCACCATTTAAAATTACGCATGAAGTAGAAACAGAATGACACATCTTTAGGTATGTGGGTTGTACTGCATACAATTTTGCAAACAAGTATTTTGCTTGAGAAATTTACAATTTTCCTTGTAGATGTTGAAATTGGGAATGCTTGATCGAACTTATTGTAATAGTTAAAACATATTTTAACCCTTGCTATTTATCATCTGCCTTATTGGTTGCTCAGCCTAAGTATAATATGTCACAAATGTTTTATTACTATTATTACAAAAGATAAGACAAACTAGACTATACACAACAAAATGTAAAATTGTGTAGGGACTGGTTTGCTGAATCATTGTATCTTATAGGCAACTATGTTGTCAAAAAACAAACATATTTTTACATTCTTACACTTCATTACATACTAAATTTCTTTACCATGATAATATAGTTATAATTCTTTTATTATTTGATTTTATTACTAATTCCAAGAACAGAATAATTGAAATTGTAATATATATATTCAGATATGTAAGAAAATATGTGATGAAGCTAATAAAAGGTCAATATTAAATCAAATTGGATTATCAGAATTTACAATATAACATCTGCAACATTCCTCCTGAAATATTTTTATCACTCGTAGATTTAGAAAATACCTTCCTTCCTACATGCACTTAAACAGTGGCTTGAGCATACTGCTAAGATGAAATATTTGGAGACAAAATTTCATCACAAACAAATTTCCTTCAACACAACTTCTTTGTAGCAAAACTCAACCATTTTCCCATTGTCTGTTATGATTTACTTGTGGTATTTTTTAGAATGTAGTATTAACATATTTTGTATTTAAGATAAAAAGCAAAAATTTTAATTTTTTCAGAATTTTTTTCAGTTATGTTTTGTATAATCTTCATAACTTATAATACTAATTATCAATAATGTTTTGATATTTCATGAAATACAATAAAATAACAGATATAAAATAGTAAACATAAGCTAGTATAGAGGTTATGGTTAAGTTACCAATTTTTCATGGAATCTGTTCCAAATTCTGATTTATATAATTTTCCATTAACATTTTATACATCATCCTAAATCTAGAACTAGAAAAATATGGAAGTTTTCTGACATTCTTAGATGTTTTGCTTCTTATGAAAATCTTTTCTCTTCATCAACTTTTCATGAACTTTTCCCCTACGTGTATTTTTTAACATTGGCTTTAGTATGGTTGAGTTTTGTGATTATGAAGTTTGTGTTTGCACCCATGCTATATCCTTACGGTACACGAAGAAGCTCACCACCCTGGTCATGAGGTCATGAGGGTCGGGCTGTCGGATTGAATGCGGCCCTGGACATTGGGTGAGAACACATCAGTATTGTTTGGTTGGTGCATGGCACTGGAATCTGTATCTTAGTAGTTCGCTCCATAACAAGTTGCACTTGCTTTATTGCTGTACTAGTCGTAGAAGAGCATCATGAATGCAGTATCACACCTACTTCACGTGACCATTATACTGTTCACATTTTCATGTGAAATGCTGATTTTGTTAGGAACTTGAGATTTCATTATGAATGTGTATTTTTGATTAGTTTTTTTTTTTTTTTTTACAGATTAATGCTTTCTTATTGTATGCAACAGGAACACTTTTCTCAAATATGTGATTTGTAACACTGAAATATAGCTTCTTTACAGCAACAACTTTATATACACCTCAGTACTCAAATGAAATACTGTTTCATAATACAAATACAAGCTTATCTCTGCTTTGTGTTCAGCAATGGAGTTTCTTCTCCCCATACTAATAAAGTAATGGGATAAGGAAAGTGCCCTCAAGGATGCTGATTTATTTAATATAAATATATCACATGACAAGGGGGTCAAAATTGAAGAATTGTCCTCATTTCATTTGTCATTGTGCTTTGTCCTAGCAACTATATTTGTACCATGGAAGCAGAAACATCAACATTGGTCCAACCTTCTCCCATTGCTTTAAACCTGCTTTGATATTTCTTCTTTGCAGGATGGCTCTTCATTTATATTGTATTTACAAAGTATAATACATATGTATAATGCTTTTATATTGTCCATCAGCTTTCTGCAGCTGCAAAGCTATTACTAATAACCTAACATTTGATAGGCTTATGAATCTGCTAATAAAGCTTTTGAGCATTACAGGGATGGAATTGGTCAAAGCAAAAATATAGATTAACTTATTGTGCGATTCAATGCAAAAACATTAACAAAAGCTGGTGTCATTTTTCTTGTTAGAAATGCTTTGCTTCAGCTTTCAAATTCTTTCTCACATTGTTAGATTGTGAACTTTCTTTACAGTTAAGCTTCTGCTAAAATTTGCATGTATATATTTTAATCCACTGTTTGCTCTAATAAATGATTAAGTACTTTGATGTCCTTATCTTTACAATTAAACAAAATTATTAAGTTATGAGAATCTTTTACTGCAAGCTTTTTTCTTCTCTCATATGTACATAATTACATAAATTATTAAATAACAGTGGATTAAGATAGTACAAAACTGGAAAAGGTAGATTGGAAACCATAAATATATGAAATTGATTATCTGATAATTATCACATACTGAATGACAGATTTAAAGTATTTGTATTTTAACACGAGAAAAATTAATTTATCAAAAAGTATATTTTAACTAAAATTCAAATTATATAATCATAGAATACTTTCCAATGCATACATTATTTTTTAAGGGTATATCATTTAAATGTTTATCTATTCTTCATATAAGCATTAATGTCTTTCAGTATTGGCACACATGCTGTTCTGGATTCTCGTGCCATTGCTAAAGCTCCTGAAGGTGAAGGTTGCCCGAGGTGTGGAGGTTATGTGTACGCAGCAGAGCAAATGCTAGCAAGAGGAAGAGTAAGTATTAAGAATTTGGGATAAGCATCAGTCAAATTCAAAACTGTGTTTAATGGTTAAATCAATCACTTATATGTAAATTTCAATTTAAACTTTCAACTGTGTTTTCTATCTGGTCCAACTGTTCCCTTCGCTTTTCAAAAACTATTTATATAATACTCTACTCTGTTTTTTGTTACTTTTAAAATTTGGTTCACCATGTATTGATCCCATTTTACTATAACTGATAAAAGAATAGCCATTAAGGAGATCAACAAAAATGTGCAAATAAAAATAAGTCCCCCATACTTTAGGGCTGGCACAAAGGCTGCTTCCGATGTAAACAATGTAATCGAACACTGGACTCCACCTCACATTGTGATGGACCTGATAAAGAGATTTACTGTAAAGGTAGGCTGCAACAAGTGGCCCACTATGGTCTGGCTTGGGCTCAGATTTGGAATATGGAGTTCTGAGTCCAATGAAAGATTTCAAAAAGTTATTTACCAAAGTTGCTATCAGAAAATCCATTAAAAAGAGCATTTTCTTATAAATGGGAAAATTATTTTATATTCTGTTCATATTATTTTTATATTGAAAATAGTTTATTAGAACAATTGTGATTTGATATTTCAGTCTATTGCTGTCTGATCGAGACTGGGTCATAAATGAAATCGAGACCCCAAGAAAATTGTGTTTGGATTCAGAACCCCTGCCTCCATCGGTGAGCTTTTGTGGATGCAACACCCATTGCACCCTAGGTCGGACCATTTATGGATTGTTTTTTTAAAACACTATTTTTGCCCTACTTTTCTTGCATCTCTTTGTGATGCACTTAATTGCAAGATGCATCTTGCTATCAAACTCTTCCCTCTGTCTTGCATCCCACCTTTCATATATTTTAAATGCATTCTATCACTTCTGAACTTACAAGACTACATAATTCATTCTTTTTTATAATAGTAACGTTTTCTTTTTTCCAATTTTGGTTTCATACTTTTTGGTTTGTTCTGTAAATGAATGAATATTGTGTCAAGCACGAATGGAATTTTGACTCCAAAATACTTTAAAGAAGACTTTTGATTGTTGAATTTTGCATTATGCATTGAAGTCCAGCAATCCTAATTAAATCCTTCATTATTAGACCAATTTTTTTTATCTTTGATTTATTACCTCATCCAATGAGAAACATTGCTTACCATCATTCTCATCTCCCCCCAAAAAATCCTAAGTTTCAGGAACAAAAACTGGATTTAAAAGAATATATTCAAGTACATTGCTAATTTAATTCTTTTTAAAGCCTTGGCACAGGGAATGCTTCAAATGTGGCGAATGTTCGAAACGACTGGACTCTGTCAATTGTTGTGAAGGACCGGACAAGGATATTTACTGCAAAGGTGTGTAAGATAGTTTAAAAATTACTGTCGCAAATTTTTGTTCTTAAATTGAATATTTTCAAAATTTAAACGAAATTAATGGAACAGCAGAAATGAAAACCCTTTAGTAGTAGGAGACTTCATGCAAAATAGGAATAAATCATATAGTACCACTTATTCATTCTGTCTTTAATATGACTGAATAATTTCCTCTTTAAATACTCACAGCAAGTTTCAAGACTGTGTGCTATGCATGCTAATATTTCTTCCTCCATTTTTTTGACGAACCCAATTGTTTGATACTGTAAATTTTATGTAATTATATTTACTCATTATTTTATAGGGTAAAATTTCTAATTCCGACAAAATTGGTATAAAACTGGTATGTTAATGTATTGTTCAATACAAAAAAAATCCCTCAATGTATGTAATTTGGTACACATTTGTTTTTTGGAGTTTCTTCAACTTTCAATTTCAAGATAGGGTTGACAACTAAACTACATTGTTGGTTTTTTTTCTTCAAAATAAAAGTCATTAATGTTGAGTAGTATTCCCGTTTGTTTAGATTTAGTTATGTTAATGTCTAAATGTTATACCCAACAGTTTGCTATGGTAAGAGATTCGGCCCCAAGGGATACGGGTATGGCCAGGGAGGTGGTGCCTTGCAAAGTGATGCTAGTGATGCTGTGGCTAATGGGTATGTAATACCAACAAACTCTTTCGGGCACAAGACAAAGCAATGCATTCAAATGGAATATTTTCCAAGATCAGATACAATAAAATGTTGTTTTGAATGATCATCAAAAGAAGATGAAGGGCTTCTCGAAGCATTGCTTGCTTGATCCTGAAAGAAACTACTTATGAAATAAGATGTAATAGTTATTGCTTTCTTATCCATGCAGTGTGCTACGCAAAACGGTTTGGCCCCCGAGGAGTTGGGCATGGAGGAGTGGGTTCTATCGGTCTTACATCAGATATTCAAGATGAGAGGTAGCCTAATCAGGCTCTGGTTTGATTCATCATGCAATGTCTTTTAAATCGCATGTTATGAATCACCTCCCTTACATCCAACTTGTGAATGACAGAAAGCAGTGTTGAATGTAGCTCTGATATGCTGTTGCCTGTATACTTTAAAGAAAATATTTGCTTATGTTTTTATTTTTTATGACACTATTCTTTTCTGAAAGTAAACATTTATTATATTACTTGTTAATCACATAAAATATTTTTTATTCACAAGAGAATGTGGAAAAAAGAATTTATCTCCTAACATTTTCATTTTATATATTGTTTTTTTTATTTATAATGTAATGAAATTGTTTTACAATATTTCTTAGAAAGTATTTTTCAGTTTTTCAGATCAATATATTGATGAAGCATATCAAGCAAAAACATCCAAAACTGACATGTTGGTGTTCCTCCCCCCCCTCATTTAGGTAGAACTGTATTGGAACATCAAAAACATTCTTTACAGAATGATTTTGCATTTTGAATTGTTTTATTCCCCTTCTTCATGAATGAAATACTATTTCAAACATGCTGAGACAGCTAAATCATTGTGTAGCATGTATCTATCCATTTTTGCATTAGAAAATCCAACTTCATTCCTTCTGTTTAGATATTTGTGATTTTGATTGTTGTGGTCACAATATGAAGTTTTCTTTAGTTACATGTACCTGCCTGAATTATTATTTTACCAAATGCATGATAGTACTTAGAACTTCATAGAATACAATAGAATTTATATACATTTGTCTTGCTTTTTGTATTAAAATATTTAGTAGAATGGGTTTTTCCAAGTGAAGGAAATCAATGGACAATCAGTGCAAAGCTTTTTAATTTCTTATTGTAGAGAAAGTTTTTTTCTTCATTAACTTGCCTGTTTTATGGTCAGGTGTGACCACATCTTCAGGTAAAACATTCTTAAAAAGCTGTCTTGATATAGGGCAGCTTCTTGAAAAGTTGTGAAGTTAATGAAGAATAAAATTCTACCTGGAAATTCCATCCCAGTAATTAAACTCAGACAACCACATTGAAGATTTTATCAAATCATTCCTTTTGAAAACTTTGTTCAAACATTTGGAATACAGAGCTAAAATAAATATATCACACCAATGTTACAAATATTAAAATAATCAAGGAAACCCAAATTAGAATAGTTAAAAATATCTAGTAAAATCAATTAGAAATGTGAAGAAAATACATTAACTAGTATTAGAGGATAAATTGTGATTGACAAATTTAATTAATTTAATCAAACTCTTTTCTAGTGAATCAGCAGCTCCTCGAACTACCGTAATTGATACAGCTGTCATCAAGGCTCCTCCAGGTCAAGGTTGTCCAAGATGTGGAGGAGTTGTTTACGCGGCAGAGCAAGTGCTGGCTAAGGGCAGGGTAAGAAAGTTTTTTAATGAAATGAAAATTTGAATAAAGAATTGGATGTTATTGTGTTGTTATTAAAAATCTTTGGTGAGAAATGAAAAGCTTCAAATATCTGATAAATTTAAACTCTCTAATTCTGAAATGATCTCTCTCAGTGCTTTAAATTTTATTTCTAATCATTGCTGAAATACAAAGTAAAACAATTGTGTTGGTGGATAATTAATGTTTTTCAACATATGAATTAAGAATTCACAATATATAGATCTTATTACATTAATTTCAAAAAACTGGTAGCAATTTTTCAAAAGAATAGTCTCCTTTAAAGTTTTTTAATGAAATGAAAATTTGAATAAAGAATTGGATGTTATTGTGTTGTTATTAAAAATCTTTGGTGAGAAATGAAAAGCTTCAAATATCTGATAAATTTAAACTCTCTAATTCTGAAATGATCTCTCTCAGGAATGGCATCGCAAGTGCTTTAAATGTCGTGATTGCACAAAAACTTTGGACTCCATCTTAGCTTGCGATGGGCCTGACCGTGATGTTTATTGCAAAACTTGCTATGGCAAGAAATTTGGGCCTCATGGTTATGGATTTGCTTGTGGTTCTGGGTTCCTGCAAACTGATGGACTCACGTAAGTTTCTTTCTTCTGCTCAAATTATAATTTACAGTGCAGATTTTACAGTTAGCGAGATAATTTTATGCAATCCTGCATAATTTTTATAATTGATATATATGAAATATATCTTCTAGTGAGGATGAGATTTCGAGTTTCCGACCCTATTACAATCCTGATACAACTGCAATCAAGGCTCCAGCTGGCCAAGGATGCCCTCGATGTGGAGGTGCTGTATTTGCTGCAGAACAACAACTTGCTAAGGGAACGGTAAGTCAGTTAAAGAGTGGAAAGATAATTAAACCGCATAAAAATGTACACTCAAAAGATCAATAAAACATTTGCGGCAAATACCAACATTAATCATCATGTTCATATTTTACCATATTTTTACATGAATAATGTGTTTAAATACCAATTACAAATTAAGTTCCCTTTTTGAAATTATTCAATTCGACAAATTTTATCTAAGAACACTAAAGAGCAAAGAGAAGTAGAGAAAACAATGAATGATCTTTAATAAAAATAAAATGATACATTCAGGGAGTTAAATACCTAAACACAATGGCAGTTTTAATAATTTCATGCATTTATTAGATAGAGAAATAGATTTCATTTACAATGATTATACTTATTGTTTGCAAGATGTGGCATAAGAAATGTTTCAACTGCTGTGACTGCCACCGGCCCCTGGATTCAGTGCTTGCTTGTGATGGACCTGATAGAGAAATCTACTGCAAAGCTTGCTACGGAAAGAAGTTTGGTCCCAAAGGATTTGGTTATGGACATGCCCCAACCCTTGTGTCCACTAATGGAGAATCTACTATTTCCTAGTAAGAAATACAGACTTTTTTGTATTTCTTTTCTCAGCAGAGAATATCTAGTCTCATTACTACTTTATTGTTTGTTTCCTCCTCAGTCCTGATGCCAGACCCACTGCTGGATTGAAAGCTCCTCAAGGCCAAGGTTGCCCTCGTTGTGGATTTGCTGTGTACGCTGCAGAGCAAATGATCAGCAAAAATAGGGTAGGTTATCACAGTGTTATAATGGTGTGCCTTAATGTACCATACCTAGCACCAAAAAATCACAACTTTTAGATATCAAACCCATGATTTAATGAGGCTGATAAAAATTGTTATTTACTACAAAGTTACAAGTTGAAAACCCTGAAGAAACTAAAAATTGTAATCAACTAGAAGTTATTAAATAATTTTCAGCAATATTGATCAATATCTATCCCACAAAACAAAAAGACAAGTAAATACAAGTTGCAAGTTGAATAGAGAAATCAAGAGACATTTTGAAAATAGAATTTTAAATAGCATTCTAATATTGTGGCATCCCAAATTACCTTGTTCTTTTCAAGAGTTATAAACATAGGAAAGGAAGGGGAAGGGAAAGATTTCCTAAATAAAATTGTTATTTTTTATTGGATTTAACTCTGAGAGCATGATTTGCAATAAAGATGTCAGGTCAAGTCTGAATGCCATAAAATTGATGCTAAAAATACAAAAAGGTGGAATACAATAGGTTACTTGAGTAAGCTCTCTCTCAAACAGAAGCTCCAGAAAGGAGGATAAACCATGAAGGAAATGTTAAGAGCAATTCTAAATCTTAGCCCATGACAATGATTCACAATCGTCATGAAGGAAGGAGTAGTGGTTTGCAATCATTAAAACTGCACAAACACAATTCTTTAAAGATCATAAAAAAGACCTAAAAACAATTGCAGCAACAAAAGTAACAACAAACTACCCAAATTTAAAAGACTGCTAATAGTGAGCCACATAAAAATACAATGAACCATGAATTAGCTATTTATTTAGTTGTTTAGCAATTTTGTTAAATATTTACATTCGTACATATTCTGATTTTTGGGCAGAGTAAATAAGGCCATTTACTTCTGAAAAAAGGTTTAATTTCTAAGTTAGTGTTTGAAGTTTTTGAATTTTGCTGAGTTTAGACATGACACTAACATTTCAACATAAGATTAACACAAAAGAGTACCTTTCATTGTTTATGAAGATGTTTGTAAAGCAGCCCACTTGCCAAGTGTTATTAGAATATTATTTACATTTAAACTTTAAGAAATGCACACTGGTGAGGGTTATGTGCTGATTAAAATATACTCTCTTTTACAGTTATACACATGTCTTTTTTTTGTCTAGATCTGGCACCGACGCTGCTTCCACTGTGGTGACTGCCGACGATCACTGGACTCAACGAATTTGAACGATGGTCCCGATGGGGACATTTATTGCCGAGGTTGCTATGGACGTAAATTTGGACCTAAGGGTGTGGGATATGGCATGGGGGCTGGTACACTTACAATGGCTTGAATGTGGCCCCCAGTTAGAGCTAAGATTTGTCATGACAGAAACCAGACCAGCTTCAATACTATATGCAACGCAGATTCTGCATGTCTTTGTACATGAAGATGAAAATAATCATGCACTGAATTTCTAATAATTATAATGCTTAAATACACAACTGTAATGAGCTTCTTTCAGTATAAAATTGTGCTTTCGTATTTATGATGCCTTCTTAATTCAAAATCTACTCAACAAAATGGCATGAAAGCACTGTTTTTATCGTGGTCAGAAAGAAATTGGAAGTATAAATGAAATGCCAATGTTTCTTTTTGTATGTTTCTTTACAAGATTTTCATAGTACAAATGGTGAAGAGAGTAGTGAGAGTGTAACACCAAATACTATTACTTTATGTAATAGGTGTGTGGATATGTTAAAACCCCAATTCCTTTTTAACAGTGAAATGTAGATTTAGTTGTGTTTTTGTGGGACGATTTGGGGGAACTTTTATAGTATTTTTGAGAATGGGTGTAAGATCTCATGGAGATGAAAGAGCATTCCATAGCTTCAAATTGCTTGATCACGATATAAACAGTGCTTTTTTGAATCCTTAGCTGTTTAATAAACCTACCACATGCTTCCCCAGAATATAGTTTTCCAGTACAATACTTTAACAACTTCACAAAATATAGTATTACCTATTTTGGGAATGCGTAGTCAAGTATGTTTGTCCTGATACTGCTTCAGTAGTAAAGAAGGCAAAGCAGATCCCAGAACATTCTTCTTTGACACCTCCTTACAGCAAAATGTATTTTGCATAGCATGCACATAGATTGACTATTATAACCTAATGTTAATTCCTATTCCAACTCAAAAATTTGGAGTCATCACTTTAACATTTCATATAAAAATTTCAGATTTTTTTTGCAGCTACAAAATTTCTAGTATTTGTACTAACTTGAGACTTTAGTTGTAATTGTTAATACTGGCTGCACAGAGGTTTCATAGGTGAAGAAATTAACATCTAATGATGGGGCCACACAAAATACGCCTCCATACACATCTCCCCCATGATAAGTGATGAAGATGTGATATTTGATAAAGCCATTAGTGGCAATTTTGAAATACAGAGAGTAAGTCTGATTAAAGGCATATTTCATCATGTAGCTTCAAAATTGTGATTTAATATGACACTCGTGTAATGGAGGTTTACATCATTAAGCTGCTTGCATTATGCAAAATGAGAATACAACAGATTGAGTTGTTGTCTTAGCTATAAATAATTGTTGAAAATCAATATACATATACAACAAATTTGTTCTTAAGGATTATAATATGTTATTCATAAGACTGAACTGGTGTTTGAACACAGTTCTAAGTTTTAATAATACAATATTGTGGGGTTTGAAATAACTAACTCAATTTTTAGAAATAAGTATTCTCATAAAATGTACATACATATTATAGATTTAAAGTGATCTTACTCTTAAAGATCACAGATAAAACATCGACACGTGGAGAATTTCAGTATTTATAAACTGAATGGTGTAAAAGAAAAGTTGAAAAGAAAGAATGAAAACAGAAAATACCAAATACTGAAACTTCATTTTTCATTCTACAGACTTCTTTAAGATGCAAATAATACATTACCAAATTCATAGCCATGTAACCCATTGTAAGCGCAAAAATTGGAAGTTCATAAATTACTGAAATTAGATGATAAAGTTTCAAGGTATCAAAAATGTTGTACCAAATACAGCTTCCCTAAAGAATATTGTAAGATCTTGATATATTTACCAATTTATAGTGAATAAAATTCACTAACATATATGAGCTGATACAATGTACTGACTTGGAATGTGACACGGGAACAACTTTTTTGCATCTTTTCTTCCAATTTCTTTTTTTATTCCTTACTGTTCCTTTCATAGACTCAACAAGTCACTAAGGCTTGTATAAATAATTTTTCTTGAAAAATTCAAACTTCCTATTACATACAATTGTATATTATTGATTTGCTTATGCACTTGCACCAAATATCTTGAAAGTCTGCAAATATTGCAGATTATGTTGATTTATTGCTTTTTGCATTTGTTGTATTATTCTTGTTAATATTATTTTTGTGTAGTATGTAATTTGATGTAAAGAAACAAAACTTTAAATAAATGTGTTCCAACTGATATGAGTATAGAATTTACACATGCAAGAAATTCTTTCTAAAACAGGTTTTCTAAAAGTCAGAGAGTAACTTAGTAAGATGCATCCATCTTGTTGGGATCAATTTGTATGTTCAGACAATCAAGACTGAAGAAATCAAGAATGTGAGAAATGTGTTACATTGTGTAGAAAATACAACTGCAACTATTAAAATCTTATATTTTGACTGCTACGGATGAAGAGAAACTTTTCTTTTAAAAACTAACTTTTACATCATGTTCTCTTAAATGCAATTGCTTCAAAAATTACGCAAGAGTTCAATGAATTAACACATAATACATTAACACTATCATCTCAAAATCCCATACAGTTGATTTATATGTGCTGATGAAATCAGTTTCATCTTCCTCAAATAGGAAAACAACAAAAAGTCACTTGTCAACGTTGTTTGCTCATAACTTTGCAGATTTAATATTATTAGTTCTGCAAACCTTTTCAGTCAAGAGGAGGTATATACTGTCAGAACACAAGTAAAGTAGTCATTTTTAAAAATCATTCTTTTTCAGTAGTTATGTGAAGAAACATAGTTTACAAAATAGTATATTTTTACTTGAAATTTCAGACACGATTTAGAAAACTGATGGTATGGAGAGTAAAATAATTTGATATTGATGGCAAAATAAAGAGGTCTGCTGAAAATAAAACTGTTCTGTAAAATTACAATGCTTTTGATGGGTGACTTTCCTTGTGCTTCAATATATATGTCTAGCTAAATGGCTGGTATGTCTGGCTAAAAATAAAAGCCCTTTCTGTCAGTTACCATTATTATTTATAGTATCATGATCAATCCCCACCTCACACAATGAGTATATAATATTATATTATTCTACAATTCTTCAGTTCTTTAAATGATCAATGGAGAAGTGGAATCTCTCTCAATGATCAGCACTGACCTGAAATCACTGAGTTAAAAGACTTTAATACTAAGGTGTTTCCCCAAGGTAAACATGGTTTTACCTCGTTTACCAATATTGCAATACCCATTGCTCCCAATAAAATGCCCACAGCTTCTGTAGCTATACTGATTTGCCAAAATAATGGAAAGCATGCAGTGGTGGCAGAACAGGGGGAGTAGGATTTGACAGCCCCTATTTTTTGTAGGTAGACCTAGTATATATTTTCAAAATCTCTCTAATGACATTGATTATTGTACTATTTATTTTAGGCATATCATAATTTTTACAAATAACCAATTTAAATTTATTCTAGAAACAAGAAAAAATTCATTTGAAACTATCATATCAAGCAAATAAAATTAAAATCCCTTTCAATTCAAATATGATTACATTATTTGGTTTTCACAAATAGTTGGATTTCAGTTTGTGTTAATCCTTATCTTGATGCTGTAACATATAATATGTTACATTATCTTACAAGGCTCTCAATAAGCTGGTGGAGCAAAATGTTAAGGTTTTTGTATCCTCCAAAATTCAAGCAAATAAAATATGTTGTTAGATACCGTTCAACACTTTGAAAACAGCTACCTCAAGCTTTTGAATTCATACGTAAGCAAATTCCCACTTTCTGGAGTCAACATACCACGGCAACATGTTTATTTGCATTTCATCTTCATTTGCAGGCAATTTTAATCTTCAAATTGAGATAAATAGTACATAGATGTATCCCTTAGCTATTTTTAAATTGTTTAATGCCCCACAAGATGTATATATGTTTTTTCAGAGCTCTAACCATTTGTAACACATCTGTTACATTGCCAAATCCACTGCAAAATTTAAGAAAAATCTATTTACATTGTACCATATATTATTAATCTTTTGTTCAATGTCTTTTGATTTTCAGTGCCAATAGGTATATGTGTCAAAAATCGTGGCACATCCAAGGAGAGCTGAAGGAACTCCATCCCCCCAGAAACCAATGATCATTTACATAAATAAAGCTTTTACTAATTTTCTAGGCAAATGAAAGTCATTTAAGAAATCAATTGCTAACATTATAAAGAAATTACAAGGTTAAATAATTATAATTTCTATAAGACATTATGTATAAGGAAACAAAGTTGGTTTGCACCGAACTTCTTCCCCCCCCCTCTCTGAGAAAAATTTCGGGTGCCTTCGGGTGTCTTCAAGAACAGAGAAAACAATGTCTCTGTAAGCTGGGACCAAATTCTGAAGATGACTATGATCAGATTCTGAGGAGCTGTTGTCTAGAATTCTGAGAGAAAATCAACGTCAGGAGATTATTCATCTACCTTCTACAGATAATTTTGAGATGGCTTTACCAAATTTGGAGGAATTTTTAACATTACCTGACATTGACAATCTTCTGGACACACCTCAAATTAATTCACCAACAGCCTATTTTGAAACCCACAAACAAGAAATGATGTTCATGTGGCTGCAGTTACACCACCAGCTGCAGCTGCAGTCCCCACAGTGAAACAAAACAATGAAAGAGAAAATATAAAAATATTGGAAAACAAACAACAAAAATGATTGGATACTTTTTTCTTGCCATAATTGGAAATGAGTTATATTTTAACTGGCTTCTTTTTTCTACATATACATTGCAATGTAATATATCTGTTACTTAGTTAGATTTAACCACGTTTAACAAAGTAAAATATATGTCACAAATTCAGATCTCACAATTGGTGTCAGTTAGAGACAATCAATCTCTTTCAAAAATCTTATATAATTTCTAAACAAGCTATTAAGTAAGAAAACCTTAATTTCCTTGAGTATTTCTGGCCTTGTCAAGATATGGGTGAAAGCGCTATTTATAATCCTATTCAAATTTCAATAAATGATTGCATGGACTAACAGATTATGACATAATGATTATACTTTGTACTTAGTCCGTAGTGTGCTCCCATTCCACTGGTCACATTAAGTTAAACTTGAGTGACTGCCCATGATAGGAAGTGGTATTGACACAACAAAAGTAAATGAATCAATAAGGAAGAATGGGGAATTCCCTGGCTCATAAAACTGTTTCTGTGGCTGACAACAGCAATTGATTTCCTTGCCATGAAAAACTATTCCCCCTCCTCCTATTCTACTTGTTAAAACATGCACAGTGGCTACTGTATTATAACTACAAACCAGTATTTTCATTGCTTTACCTTTGCAAATATTTAATAACTTCAGATCTACAGAAGATAAAGTAATGATATTTTTACCACTTTACCTCCTCATCATGTAGAAACTTCATGTTTAAGAAAAAGTTTGTTCATTTAGTGTTGACTTCTTAAAAAATGTTTGTGTACTTTTTACTTTCCTGCATACGTACGTATACACGGAGTGATATACGTAGTATAGGGAAAGTTATGTAACCAATTTTCGGCGGAAAAAAATTAATTGCTGGGCCGTGAAAACGAGAAAGTGGATAAAGCCAGTTGCTAAATTAAGAAAAAAAATCCCCTAACACGTGATGTAGCCAGAAACCCTGTTTTCTAGGTCCTTGATACCGAAAAACCAATTGAAAGGAAAACGTCCGTCCGTCCGTCCGTCCGTCTGTTAAAACTGCTAGCGCCTAAACCATACGTACGATTTCTTCCAAAATGGATATTCCCTGGTCGATCTGGTTCTAGTCGAAGCTTTGATATTTTGAAAAAGATTCTTCAAAATTTGGGGGTACTTTATATGAAGCCACCAGGGGATTTTCAAAATTTTCTCAAAAACGGCTCCAATTTTTTTCTTTAAATTTATTGTATGAATAGAGTAAAATACACTTTTTAACATGGCATAGGTCCGATTTTCACGGATAACTCTGAATTTTCGAAAAGTTTGAAAGTTTGAATTTTTTTCGGCGTCTTTTTCCAACTACAAAACTGAAGATTGAGATTTTTTCTTCAAATAAATTTGTTCTGCATATTGAGTTCTTTCATAAAGGTCATGCAAATGTTTTTCAAAATTTTAGTAGTTTTCGTGCAATATGTGCAATTTAAAAAAAATACAAAAACAAGATTTTCTCAAAAACGGCTCTAAATTTTTTCTTTAAACTTTTGGTAGGGATAATGGTAAATGTACTATATCAGATGACATTAAAGCCATATTGCTCTATAGGTTGTTTTTTTCAAAAATTACAAAAATGTAAATTTTTGTACTTGTTTCTCACGTCGTTAATATTTACGTTAAAAAGCGGCGACTTTTTCACATTATTATATTAAGAGTACATGTGCTTTAAATAATGTCAAGTAAAGTTCCTCGAAAACAACGATTTTCTGTGAAAAGTAGCTCAAAATTTCGCATTTTCAGAAAAGCTTAAACGCCATTTTCTCATATAGGGCTACAATTTTTTTCTTGAAACTTTTGTAACGAATAGTGCTAATTACTCTCTTTAGTATACCATAAAGTCTATTTTGAGTTTTTTTTTGTTTTTTCAAAAATTACAGAATTGTAATTTTTTTAAAAGATCTCTCACATCTTTAATATGCACATTACCAGCAATTTGTAAACATTATTATATTTGTGAGTGTAAGTGCTTCAAATAACTTCAAGTAAAGTATTTAGAAAACTCAAACATTTTCTATGAAAATGAGCTTCAAATTTCGCATATTTAGTAGCGCTAAAATGCCATTTTCTCTTAAACAGCACATAATTTTTAAAAGAAAATTGCCATTTATGACTAAGTTTTTGTGTTCTATAATATTCTAAAATTAATATTTCCATTCTACCAATAGGAAACCGAAAAAGTAAGAAAATGACAAAAAAATTTTCTTTTGGCGGTGATAGATGACAGCTGGCAAGAAAGAGTTTGTGGCAATTTCGAATAGCTAGTGAAGACACAAGGAAATAGAAAACTAATATGGGAAAGTCTGTGCCATTCTGTAGCACCACTAGTTTAATTAGAAGATTGTAAAACTTTCAATAAAATTAAGTAACTCTACTTGTATTTTAATAGGCCATGCCCTGAGTTGCATTACTTCCATTAAGATGCGAAGAAAGTTTCAAAATTGGTTGCATAATGAAAAGCTTATTCAACATTTTTGAAAATATGTTAAAATACCAAAAAAATTCAAATAGTAGTCAATAAATTATTTTTACAAGTTTGAATTATTTTTACAAGCTATATTGAAAGAGATCATATATTTTAAATTTGGAATTTTCTTCATAAAAATTGTACCTTCATTATTGTATCTTGGAAATTTATTTATTTTGATATCAGTGTGCGAGGCACTTTAGTTAAACATCCCTCTCCCCCTTATAACAAGAAGCTTGATTTTCTCTTCAAAAACTGGTCAACTGAAAATATGACAACACACCTAGATCCCTTAAAAACTGGATCATTTCTTAAGCCACTGTTTACCCCCTTTTTAAAATTTCATTCTGGCACCACTGAAATAAATTATGTACTCTTAGAATTACAAAGGGAATATGATAGGCAAAACTGCCCCCAGGAGATAAAAAAATGTTTCTATTGAAAATCGTAATTGAAGAGTAAAAAGCCAATTTTTCCACTGGATTTAAATCAATTTACCTAGCAGAGAGTATTATATCCAGAGTACCCAGAGTACTTCGTACAAATGAAAAAAACTATGTTTTTTAGCTTCTTACATAAGTTTTAATATTTTTTAACCACACTATACCTATGAGTATTGACTTTAATTATTCTTGCAATTTGCTATAGGAGATAAAGAAGTTTCAAGAATTTTTTCAGGCGTTTATGTCCGATTTTAACCATTACAATCAACAAAATATGAAAAATCCTTTGTTTTTTAATAATATCTCATGTTCTGACACAGATCATTAAAAGGACTCAATACAAATTGTAGCCTTGTAAATTCTCTATAGTTTCCAAAAATTTTAACCTTGTATCTTATAATTTGCACCCGACAGCTCAATATAAATAAAACAGTAATGTAATAGTAGTTTCCTATTTATTTTCTTAAAATTATGTTTTGTTATATTAATTTTCATAGTTTTTCTGTTTAAGGTGTATTAGGAAAGATAAATAATGAAAAACAAAATTCTAAGAATAATATTATAAACTGTTGTAATTTAAATATTGAACAAATTCAGATTTTAACTAAAAATAATGAGTTTTTGTAATTTATCCACACCTTGCCAGAATATTTTCACTGCTTTATTTAGTAATAATGCTAACTCTTATTTCTTTACATGACACATGAATGAAAATGCTCTGAAATTAAGCAAATGTTCTATAAACAACAGTTTTCTAATGAAGTGTGAATCACAACTGTGATTTCCTTTCAGTATAAAATGCACAACACTGCAAAAATGAATATGAGCTTCAGAAGGAACATTAATTAGTTCAGTGCTTGAAAAGCACAAGAAGCAATATTTTTATATAGCATCAGTTCTCTGAAAAGGCATTTCAATTAATTTTACTTCCACATCTCTTTAGCCTGTACTGTGTAAGATGGATTATTATAACTTGATTGACAAGAAGGTTCTGATATTGATAGAGATTCTGACAGTTCTGCTTTTACAGTTCCGAATCTTGCTATATGGAAGTAGATGATAAACAATCTACGCCCTTCAATGAATCTGAGGTAGATGAGATGTGTGTGACATTCTGTCATAGAATTGGATGGCATGCTTTTTGCATCTGGTGACATTAAAGCAGAAATATCAGAGTATCAAATATTGCCCTTACAGGTACATGGTAAATCTGCACATTGAGATGTAAAAACAAACGCGTAATTTCCAAACTCTGTTGCCTAAATCAAAAACATGGGTGAATGCATCATGTAGTGACTACTAAAAGTATATTTTAACATTACAAATAATATTTAACATTATTTGTAACATAGTGTTATTTTGATTATAAACTCATAATATTATTATTTGAAATCTTAATTCAGTCAATATTCAAATTACAATAGGTTATAGTATTATTCTACACTCTTGTTTTTCGTTATTTATCTTTCCTAATACATCTTAAACAGAAAAATTATGAAAATAAATAAAACACAACCTAACTTTCAGAAAATAAATAAGAAACTATTACATTACTGTTTTATTTATACTGAGTTGTCAGGTGCAAATTATAAGATACAAGGCTGAAATTTTTGGAAACTGTAGAGAATTTACAGGGCTACAATTTGTATTGAGTCCTTTTTATGATCTGTATCAGAACATGAGATATTCCTAAAAAAAGAAAAACAAGAAAGAAGTAATTTTTTTTTCTATTTTCCCTTCATTTTTGTTTATTGTGAGGGTCAAAATTAGACATAAACACCTGAAAAAATTCTTGACACATCTTTATCAAAAGAAAATTGCAAGAATAATTCGATGGTCACAGGGAAAAACTTGATAAGTCGAAATTTTGTGGAAAATCGGGTAAATATATTTAATGAATGAGAATCATAATTATTATTTTGTGAACAAGTATGTAAGTCTCAATCTTAGGCCCTGAGGCGTAAATTGAATGTGAGTTTTTAGGTATCTTCGAATTATGTGAATCAATTTCGTTAAGTAAACATGCCTATTTTTGCACAAACAGTGGCATAATCAATATTGAACAAGTTCACTTATCCAGTTTGCGCATGCAAATATAAAAACAAGGCACTTCGACTTACCTAACAAATCACACATACACAGAGTTTCAAAAATAGGCAATTCATGAATCAAATAGGCAATTCATTATGAAATGTGCAAACGCATTAGTGAACAAACCGATTACAATGTTTTAATGAATATTGGGCTTTGGGAATTCGCGATAAAAGAGCAAAATATTCTCTGATTTCGATGAAACGTAAGAAAACTCATAAAATGAATTCATATGATGCTAGATCTCTCTCCTGTTATTACAAATTAGTAATAAAAAATCAGAATGTTTCCATTTGTAAGGGTTGTTTTATAAAATCACTAGGAGAAACTAATGGTTTTGATGATATAGTAGTAAGTAAAAGAAAAGTATCCTCGTCATGAGTCATTCCTCCGGACCGTCAAGATCTTGCCCCTCCTTCAAATAAGTACTCCCTTGCACAAATTCAAGCTGTTAACGATCACATAGATTCATTTCCATTTTACGAAAGTCACTTCTACCGTGCTCAGAGTTCTAAAAATATTTATTATCTGACTTAAATATTTCAAAGATGTATGCATTGTATAAAGAAATTCAATCCAATCCTGTTTCTTTTTCTTTTTATTCTCAATACTTTCATAAGAAAAACCTTTGTGTTAATAAATCAGAAAAAGACACCTACTACAAGTAAATATAATCAAAATACAAGCAACATCATG
This sequence comes from Acheta domesticus, assembly GCA_031308135.1. Classification (NCBI taxonomy): domain Eukaryota; kingdom Metazoa; phylum Arthropoda; class Insecta; order Orthoptera; family Gryllidae; genus Acheta; species Acheta domesticus. Next base: position 114,418,456 of record JAHLJT010002406.1, on the reverse strand, counting down.
TGAAGATAAAAGTAAAGTGATTGCCGAAAGGGATTCCCATCATTTTCTGGCTGAGAAGACTTAGGCTACAAAGAGAACCGATAAAGAAATCGCAAAAGTCAATCCACTGAAAAAAGTATTTGCGTTTGACCTTCAACAATGCTTATATACTCTATGCTTAAGTACTTCAGTAGCCTTTTATGAGCGTCAGTTGAGTAGCTTTAACTTGACTATTCATAATTCAAGTAATGGTAAAGCTACCTGTTCCATGTGGGATGAGACAATTTCAAGGTGAGGTGCTAATCAAATAGCTTCTTGCCTTTATAGACATTTAAAAACTTTGCCATCAGATGACAATGAGGTAACATACAATTCTGACCAATATGTTGTCCAGGACAAAAATATTGTTGCACTCATTATTTTTACATCCTAAATTACAATATCTCTGGAATCAATAAAATAAACCATAAATTCTTGATCAGTGGTTGCACTCATATGGAATGTGACAGCGACCACGCAGTCATTGACAGAGTAAAGAGAAATGCCCTAATGAAAATTAACCATCTAAATGACTGGATGTAGTTGATGAGGATATCAAAGACCATACACCCTTTTGAAGTAATTCAAATGGTAGCAAACAATTTTTATTTCAGTTCTCTGGTAAAAAACGGAGGTCCTTTTCAGATTAAAAACGTTGACGAGACTGGGCAAAAATTTCTTTGGGCGCAAATTCAGTGGCTCTAGTTTAGAAAATCAGATGGACGATTGTATTTTAAATATGATTTAGACAGTTGTGAACAATTTAGTAATGTTCATTTTAAAAGAAAGGGAAGACACTCGAATTTTAAAGAGTTGCCTTTTGTGAATGATGAATCTTTCGCATTAAGCGAAGCCAAAAAACGGATCTGATCGATTTACTTCCTCTTATTGACAGTTCCTTTCATAATTTTTACAAATTATTAAAAACTTACACTTCAGAACCAACTGACCCAGATTTGAAGGAAATCGATCCAGATGAGGAAAATTAAAATAAATTAATTTGTGACAAAGTGAATATTTTATGAAAGCATTTTTATGAGTATTTTCAATTGTGTGTTTTCAAAAAAATGATTTATTTTATAAAACTTCATATTTTTTCAATTTATTTAATTCCTTTAATTGTTAGTAGCAAATTGTATATTTAATAATAAAAATTCATTATCTGAAACTTTCTTTTTTATTTTTATTCCAAAATTGCCTATCCTAATACATCAATAATGATAAGTAAACATGTGAAAAACTTGATAAGTCAATGGTACAAAATAAGGTAATTCACATAACAATGCAAATATAAACAAATTTGATACATTGTGGGTGTCATTGTAAAATACGGTGGAAATTAAAATTTTTGGGCCAAGTAGAATGTCTGTTGTTTCATTAACCGATTTTTCAAGAACTGTTGAACTTTAAAAGTGCTCTCCTGAAAAATTCACTTTTCACGACTTATCAAGTTTTTCCCTGTGACCATCGAATTAAAGTCAATATTCATAGACATAATATGGTTAACAAAATTAAGATATCATGGTAGAAATTCACCATGGGTGATGATCCACCATGAAGGAGAGATCAATAGATCCATCATTGGGAAAAGGGTGCCGTTTTTCTATGCTCTCATTACAATGAAGCACCATAGAACAACAGCTATTCATCCATGGTGAGTTTTCTCTATATTTGCTATAAACACTTTCTGCCTCTGTCCTTCCCAGTGAGCTGTATATACAATTGTATTAAATATCTCTAATACATGTATTAGAGATTACTGGCGGATTACTGGTCCATCTACAATGGGTGATACCAATGAGGGTGATACGCTTTGTTTGATGGGCGATAACCCCATACACCCTGGCGATAAGCACGGTGTAAAAAGGAGGGAGGAGGGGATCACCAGCCAGATTCTTCAATTTTATAATGATTTAGGCACGAAATAGAGATGTCTCTGTAGTTCTTACATCGATTTGAGAAACATGACAAGAGTCTCAAAGAAAGTAGTGAATTACCGTATTACAGAAAACATTGGCGAAATGAAACAATGTTTAATTTATTACGTTACGTGAATACTGCCGATAATAAAAGTGAAGTCAAGTTGCCAACAGGCATACACACACAACTTTTGTCACGTGCATATTATCAATGCGCTTTTTTGATATGTACAAAATGCTTGTAATTATCCCACCATCTTAACAGAACACGAAGGTCGCGTACGTGGTCAATAGAAGCTGATTTTCTGCCTAAGAATATACATAAGACGTTACACTCATTTTATTTTAAATATCATTTATAAATAACCTAAAATGTTACGCCGCAAAATCATTAATTTAGCAATAAAATCCTTGAGATTGATGCGAACCGATGGAACTGTAGCATCATCCACTCAACTGCTGGTAAGCTTCGCATTTATAATGTGTTTTTTTCAATTCATGAGTATGTCAACGCACACAGGCACGACGTCACGACCTTAACGCCCCTCATTTTAACATTCCACCCATTTAGAACAGTGTATCACGAATCCTTTGATGTTTAATTGACGTTTCGTAAAACCCATTCTCCCACACCCCTCTTTGTGCGCTACCCACACTTGTGCTGTCAGAAATGTTAAATACGAAAGATGTATTAAAGATCAAAAAACGAAGAAAAACAACCTTATTACGTTTATAAATGTGGATCACCAAAAATTAATCTCATTATTTCATAATTTACAAAGATAATTTTGGTATGTTGGAAATGCAACGTTCTCAAAACAATTGACAAAAAAGTAATTAAATTTTTAATTCCCATCGTGATTAACACAAATTGTCAAGAGAAATAGAAAGAGAACAATAATCTTGCAATGTAATTCCTTGAATAATGATTTTGTTTCCATTTTCGTTATTAGCTATATTTAATTTTTAAAAATCATGACCTCTCAACCATAGATAATATTTTTTTTAACCAAAATACAATGAATCCTATAATTTTTTAATGACTTATAATAAATTGTAGATAAATCACAAACATGTGATTTTAATATATTTAAAGATGTGTAGACACATTATTAACTGTTGCAGACTAAGAAAATTGAAAATGATCCTCAAAAGGCTGAAGATCACCCTCTTACAGATACTTTTGGGAGGCACCATACATATCTTCGAATATCATTAACAGAACGCTGCAATCTTAGATGTATGTAATACAAACTGCCACAAAAATTATCATTATCTTCTTAAAACTTCAAAAATTATCATTAGCTTCTGTTCATTTTTATTTTTTTAAGGCCAATATTGCATGCCTGAAGAGGGTGTAAAATTAACAGCAAAACCTCATCTTTTGACAACTGAAGAAGTAATATATCTATCGGAATTATTTGTGAAGGTTGGTGTCAATAAAATACGATTAACTGGAGGAGAACCAACTGTTCGCAAAGACCTTGTTAACATTATAGGTGAGTCTGCATAGAAGTCATTTAAAGAGTACATCTTATTTCATTATTCATACCTTTTGAAAATATTGTTTTTGACTTTATAATTTTTTTTTAGGCGCACTAAAGCAAATACCAGGTTTACAAGAAGTGGCAATGACAACGAATGGGCTTGTACTCACTCGAATGCTAGTTGCTCTGCAAAGAGCTGGTTTAGATATAATTAACATTAGTTTGGATACTTTAAAACCCTCTCGTTATGAAACAATGACAAGAAGAAGAGGATGGGAACGCGTCATGGCTGGAATTGACCTTGCTGTGCAGTTGGGTTACAGTCCTGTGAAGGTAGATTTTTAATAACAAATTAAAAATATTGATTCTGATTGATTCACTCTCATTTGGATAAAATTGCAGATTTGTATGGTAAAAGAAGCACATTCTATTGAAAATCTTCCATGTTTTAATCTTTCCTTATATGAAACTAGCTTGAGAAACCCACCATTGCTTGAGCATTTATTTATCACAATCGTCTATTAGATGACTGGCAAACATGGCATTGCCCAGGTTCTCCCCAAGGACAAATACCATCAACACCAACACCAATAATTGCACTTTCTTCATCTGCTTAAATGAAAAAACATTAAGTACCCTGTATTGCCCCAGTCATAGTTTTTCACAAATATCTATTAGACAGGAATTCTATCTATTCCCACCCTGTTTGCCCTCTTCTATCTATTCTAGTGGATCCCTGTCCCACTCAACCTTGCCCTGGCCTTGTTCCCACCCCCAAACCCCCAGTCTATTTCATTCACATTTTATCTAAAATAATTAAGAAATGAATATTAAAAGAAACTAGTGGTGCTACAGAATGGCACAGACTTTCCCGTATTAAGTTTTCTATTTTCCTGGGTCTTCGCTAGCTATTCGGAATTGCCACATACTCTTTCTTGCCAGCTACCATCTATCATCGCCAAAAGTACATTTTTTTGTCATTTTCTTAATTTTTCGGTTTCCTATTGGTAGAACAGAAACATTAATTTTAGAATATTAAAGAACACAAAAACATAGCCGTAAATGGCAATTTTCTTTTAAAAATTATGTGCCGTTTAAGAGAAAATGGCGTTTTAGCACTACTAAAAATGCGAAATTTGAAGCTCATTTTCACAGAAAATTTTTGAGTTTTGAAAATACTTTATTTGAAGTTATTTGGAGCAATTACACTCACAAATATAATCATCTTTACAAATTGCGGATAATGTGCATATTAAAGATGTGAGAGATCTTTCAAAAAATTTACATTTATATAATTCTTGAAAAAAACAAAAAAAACTCAAAATAAACTTCACGCTATACTAATGAGTGTAATTAGCACTATCCGTTACAAAAGTTTCAAGAAAAAAATTGCAGCCATATACGAGAAAATGACGTTTGAGCATTTCTGAAAATGCCGAAATTTGAGCTACTTTTCACAGAAAAAGGTAGTGTTTTCGAGAAACTTTACTTGACATTATTTAAAGCATATATACTCGTAAATATAATAATGTAAACAATTCACCGATAATGTAAATATTAACGACGTGAGAGACAAGTAAAAAAATTTACATTTTTGTAATTTTTGAAAAAACCAACCGATAGACCAAAATGGCTTTTATGTCATTGATAGAGTACATTTACCACTATCCCTACCAAAAGTTTAAAGAAAAAATTTGGAGCCGTTTTTGAGAAAATTTTGTTTTTGTAATTTTTTTAAATTGCACATATTGCACGCAATATTGTACGAAAACTACCAAAATTGTGAAAAACATTTACATGACCTTTATTAAAGAACTCAATATGCAGAACAAATTTTATTTGAAGAAAAAATCTCTATCATCAATTTTGTAGTTGGAGAAAGACGCCGAAAAAAATTCAAACTTTCACAATTTTCGAAAATTCAGAGCTGTACGTAAAAATCGGACCTATGCCATGTTAAAAAGTGTATTTTCCTCTATTCATACAAGAAATTTAAAGAAAAAATTTGGAGCCGTTTTTGAGAAAATGTTGAAAATCCCCGGGGGGCTTCATATAAAGTACCCCCAAATTTTAAAGAATCTTTTTCAAAATCACAAAGCTTCGACTAGAATCAGATCGACTGGGGAATATCAATTTTGAAGAAAATCGACCGAACGGTTTAGGCGCTAGCGTTGACCACAGACGGACAGACGGACGGAATGCCGTCAATCGATTTTTAAGTATAAAGAAGCAACAAATCATGGATTTTGACCACACCACGAGATAGAGGATTTTTTTTCTTAATTTAGCAACTGGTTTTATCCACTTATTCGTTTTCACGGCCCGGCAATTAATTTTTTTCCGCCGAAAATTGGCCATTTTTTCGCGCAGCATTACATAACTTTCCCTATACTACGTATATCACTCCGTGTATACGTACGTATACGGGAAAGTAAAAATATACCTTTACTCACACCTATGCTTTTTGTGGAGTTTTATACATTGTACCAATACAACAAAGCACACATCCCTCTAAAAATCATCTAATCTGTCACAGTTGTAGCATCAATATGTACAGCATTCACGTTTCACTTTTACTTGTGCAACCCACAAAAATTTTATTAGAAGAAATTGTACTTTATTTACTACATGGATGTAGTAATAGTTATTTTATTCCAAAAGGAACCAAACATGTGAATTTATACCTTTTGTATTACCAAAGAAAACATGTTTTTGACATACCCCTATAAATATGTAAGAGAAGAAAATGTGGCACAGATATGAATTGATTACATTAGATGATTCAATGTAAAATAAACATCCATGTACATAAGTATTTACATGTTCTTGATTCATGACTTATTGCCATAAATTTCATATCTCTTGTCCACTTAATCCATTTATGCCTAAATGTAATTAAGATCAATTTTGAACTTACCTTTATAAATAACATATATGTTAAAAAAAAACTAACGTAGATTGTCATTCTCAAACACTCCACATTCAACATAAATATTATTGAATTTTCCTGCTCACATTTCGTAATTAAACTATTATGAAGTATGTCATGTCATTAATTAATTATTTCAGCATAATTACCCATTGAATTTTCTGATCTTTTGATATATTATTTGGCAGGTGAATTGTGTAGTTATGAGAGGCTTCAATGATGATGAAATATGTGATTTTGTTGAACTAACTAAGGACAGAAACCTAGATATTCGGTTTATTGAGTACATGCCCTTCACAGGCAATAAATGGAATGATAAAAAAATGGTTCCTTTCGAGGAAATGCTAAAGATAATTAAATCAAGTTTTCCACATATTTGTACCCTTCCAAATGGACCAAATGACACATCAAAGGTTAGTTGTTTGTTTTTTTGTTGTTGTTTTTTTCAGGAAAAGAATGCAGTATGAAAATTATGTACATTTAGAAAAATGCGATGTAAATTAAAATCATGATTTGTTATTTCATGAAGATTCAGAAATAATACACTCACTGCACTTACTATTCTGCAACTGAAAGTGCATTTATTTGTAGGCATACCATGTTCCTGGTTTCAAAGGTCAAGTTGGATTTATTACTTCAATGAGTAATCACTTTTGTGGTACTTGTAATCGTTTAAGGATAACTGCTGATGGTAACCTCAAAGTATGCCTGTTTGGAAATTCAGAAATTTCTCTTAGGTTTGTAATTTTTAATTGTTAATATTTGCTTTGTTTTGACTCAATATATACTGAATTTGAGTGCACTACTAGGGATGCCATTCGTCAAAGGTGCAGTGAGGATGACCTATTGGCCATGATAGGAGCAGCCGTGAAAAGAAAGAAGAAGCAACATGCAGGTAATGGTAGAGATGTGTCGTTTTTCTTTACAGGTCCTTCTGAATTACCATTAAAAAGTTGCATAATCATAAGAAAGATTAAAGTGGTAGGTAATAGAAGTAGGTTCAATCTGTTTCAGGAATGATGAATCTTTCTCAAATGGAGAATAGACCAATGATTCTTATTGGTGGATGACTAGACAGTATGTACTAATGTAAAATAGGTGTTGTTGTTTCACAAATTTCATAAGACAAATTAGTAATTTCAGATAGAGATATTCTTACTCTCTCTCTCTCTCTCTCTCTCTCTCTCTTGTATATAAAATAATGTCAGCTGCAAGTCTTAATTATTGCTTTAAAATACTTGTTTTCAGATTGGTGTTACTTCTTCCAATACTTCAGCACGTTTATAATAAGGCTACCTCCTAGAAATCATCTCTTCCATTGGGAATCAAGTCTTCCAGAAAAAAAGACCAGCACACATAAAATGCACGAGAGTTCAAATTATTATATGGCCAACGTGAATGAAAGACCTTTCACTGGAGCATTTTCAAACCAGCTAATGTCTTTGAATGCTCAGAAAACCTCATGCTTTAACTTCTATCGGAATTACAGTCAGGAAAAACAACTAACACACATTGACAGTAAGGGAAAAGCACTTATGGTAGATGTTTCAGAAAAGCATATCACTTTTCGTACAGCCAAAGCACAAGCTTTCGTTAGAGTTGGAGAAACAATAACAGATCTCATTGAGAAAAACTGTTTGAAGAAAGGAGATGTACTTACAGTTGCTCAGATGGCAGGAATTATGGGTGCAAAGAAAACCAGTGAACTGATTCCACTGTGTCACAACATTCCTCTCTCCAAAGTTGATGTGAATATTACATTAGACAAAGACAAAAATTCTGTTATTATAACAGCTACAGTGCATTGTCATGGAAAAACCGGAGTTGAAATGGAAGCTTTAACAGCAGCTGCAATATCTGCCTTAACTGTTTATGATATGTGTAAGGCAGTCAGTCATGACATAGTTATTTCAAAAGTTCTTTTGATGGAAAAAACAGGAGGAAAAAGTGGAGACTTTCAAAGACAATAAGGTTATTCATGGGGAAAAAATAAAAGGATTTAAAAAAGATACATAACTAATAATAATTGTTTGCAGATAAAAATGACAATGCTTAGTTTTATATTCAAAATTATTTTTGGAACTTTCTTCAATATTCAAAAAACAACAACAACAGAAGAATACTCATCTCCAACATGTATTCACGTACTTATTTGGACAAGCTAAGAGATCCACCTCTCCTTATTTCTGGTAAATAATCTTAAACCTGAAATAATGATTATTTCTGGGGTGTCTTTCTTCTTTTTTATCTTTTCTCCCTCTGTGCATTTTTCTTTCTTTAATGAGTAGAATAAATTATGCCTTAATACCACCATTCTTGGAGCATCAACCACATGGAATTAATATTGAACATTGATACCATATTTAGCTGAATATAAGATGAGTATTTTTCCCAGTTTTTGCCCTCTTAAATTCACGTAGAGTATATAAATAATATGGTCAAGTAATATTAAAATAATATAGATATGTTTTTCTCATTTTATTTGTTGGGAACTAATTTCCTGTTATCAAATCTTGGGTCATCTTTTGCAAATTTTTAGGGAACTAATTGTAATAAAAAAAACAAACAAACAGAATTGTCATGTATTCAGGCAAATACAATTCTTGTTTTGGGTAATTAAGTCAGCAATTCTCAATCACTAGGTTTTTGTTCTTTGGTACCACATTTTGTTCTTTCTTTGACATTTTTACTAGGAACAATATTTCAAGACTTTAGTGTAACATTCAAGAAAAATAATGGCTTTATGCAGAATTAGGAAGTCAAAGAGAGGTCACCAGAACAAACAGTATCAATAGGTCACAAATTACTCTATAAGACTTAAAATATCCATGTTCTTGAAAAGAACCCAGAATATTCTTTGATATCATGTAGAGACTTTTGACAAACAACAACTCAGTTTGCAGTGCATTTGCTACACCACCTCTGCTTCTTCTGATAGCAAATACTGTGGAGATGTTGTGAAAGGCCCTCCATGTGGTACGGTTAGAGGATACTGGTTTTGTAAGATAGAATATTGAACTTTGATTAATTGGCTCTTACCATTACCTGTTTATTGCAGTTTATTGTTCTCACACTTGTTCTATTTAACAATGATTTCAATCCATTGCAGTCACTGAGAATAATAATTAACTATAAAAACATCATGAATACAAATGATTGGGTGAGTGGAAAAACAGTACCTACTAGTTTCCAAAATTGGTCATTTTCGTTTGTTTTTTTTAGTGCAGAAGGCCTGGAACTATTTGTTGACACTGAAAATAGTTCAATATGAGGTCGTTTGAGTTCAGATCAGGCAGCTCCTTCTCTTTGATGAATGAAAGAACAGTATCTCTCATGGACATTACTGCTCATCCACTCAGAATTTCAGATACTTGACGACCCAGGCTGCTTTTGGCAGATGGTTCATATTTGTTATTTACCAGTAGCACAGGGCTGATGTTATTTACTTATTTTGTTACTGATCAGGAGTGTGCCTGTAAAGTACTGAAGAGTGAGAGGTGAGGAGAACAGTAAGCGAAGATACAGTAATTTTTTTTTTTTTTGCATTGAAAGAACGTGTTCAGTCAAGTTTGGAAACAAGCATTCATGAGCTTAACACATTGACTGCTGCTGACTCGATATGAAATGTTCCACAGTGCCACCTGAGAAATACAGTGTAGGACCAGTATGAGTGTATAACGCTTATAAGCGTCAGCGAACGTGTTAAATGAAATATCGCATGTTCAGGTACAGTGATTGGCAGGAATTATTTTGTCAAGTCTATCTCCAAAAGATGGAAGAGGAAATCAGAATGCATAATAACAGACCTCATGCTATCAAGCGAATGCAAAAATCTTGTTAAATATGTAATAAAATGTTGTGTTAAATGAAAGAACACAGAATCATGTCCAACAAAACTTGCACACTTCTCATCAGATTCTGTGAAGTTTATGCCAAATGAATTGAACATCAAAACAGAGCCTGTCCACAAAAAATATCTTGAAAAAGAAAGAGGTAAAAAAATATGAGCTGTACTTAAAGTTTCAACTTGAAATTTGGATGGCCCTAAGTTGTATTACTTATGTGCACTCTCACAACAATAAAATGTGGTGTTTTTGTGGTACATACATTGTTATTTTGTAAATTTGTTTGTAAAAACTTCATTGAGATGAAAAACAGTACAAGTCCATAGTTTTTTTTAAATTATAACACATTATTAATAAAGTTTTATTATTTTGAATTATCGCAGAATGAACTTCCTGCACCAGTACTGTTTTTCCACTCACCCATTCAAATATATAAGTTGCCAGAAACCAATGAAATACTCCAAGGCATGCAAAACTAGGCATTTTTAGTCTAGGAAAAGTTAGACTGCTTTTAGTTGCTGATTGCCACATATTATCAAAATAAAATTTCTGAAAAAAATTGTGAGGTACTTACACCTTACCTTTGCATGGAAAGATTTTCCTGACTGACAATAAGTCCTCATGAGCTTCCTCTACAAGCTATTGGCCTGATAATTGTGAAGTATTTTTGAAGAGAGGTTTACTTAATTATAAACACCATCAATCAGCTTTGACAACACAAATTGTAGTAACTTCAATTAGGAAGACAAATATAAGTTAGAGGAGCACTTGAATCATTTGAATAAGTGTGTCCAGGCAATGGTACATGTGAAAAGTGTAGCTATTAACATGTATGTTTGTCTCAGTCGGTTTCATCTACGACACAGGCCTTTGTATAATAAGCATAAATTATTTCTACAGCCATTATGTTAAATAAAACTTGAATATGTAAAACATGCTCTGAAGCTAATGCATTATTTGTGATGTTTTCATTTTAATTATCCTCAGAATAAAGGATAACTGAAATGAAACATCAAGCATTTTTGAGTGTGTGTGAGTGGGGGGGGGGGGGGAGCTTCAAGCAACTTTTGTCATGAAGCAACAATGAGATGTGTATTATTCATTATTTGTATTTTATAATTAATGTACACCTGTTATGTGTTGCACAAACTGTTAATTTGGAGAACAATGAATTAAAATCAAGATTTAGGGAAGCCATTCTCATCATGTTACGTTTTTTTTACTTTCTTCTAATTTAGTACTTATGTAAGACTTTGAGGAGAAGTTGGCTTCAATATCATGATCTTTTCACAAATGATGCTTAATTTCTGGACATGCCATACCTTGAGTGCCTAACCTAATGAATCTTCAAATACTATCTGTAGATTCCACAAGATAAGAACAAGAGAATACAATAAAAAATCATGTCAAATATTAGCTTCATTTAATTATTATAAAAAGAAATTATATACAGTGCAACTACATTTCACTCACCCAGAACGAAAACATTAACGTCATCTGGTAAATCTCCTGAGAATTACATTCAATGCCCAGAAAAGTATTGAAAAAGCAATACTGTTCTGTATCAACACTACACGTGTTTCTAATTCTTTGTCTGCACAAATATTTTCACCATACTTTAGCTCCAATTGTGCCTGTTAAAGTGACAGGCACCCTTTCATGTATTTTTTTTTTTCATTTTGTTGCCCTTTCATGTATTCACCCTTTCACTTTAATATTTGCTTTCCATTATGGCAAGCTTCTAATCAGAATCGGGATGAAGCAGAATATGTTGTTCTCCCACTTCCTGAAGAACTACCTGTTGTGTTTCCAGGTACAATGTTTGAAACACCTTTACTTGTTTCTTCATGTGATTTCACAGTTAGTGTGTTTCTGGGTCCAGTTCGCCATGTATTACTCTTTTCATCAACAACCGCTGCTTCCACTATAATTAAATATTGACCACCAGTAGGAAAAGCTAACAAAAACTGGGCAGAAAAGAAATCTCGATGTGGTGGCACTGTTTGTGTCAATACTGATCCAACATCATTGACATTCTGAAAAGAAAAGTAGAAAACAATTTGCCATGTGAGAAAAGTACCATTCAGGGCAGAGAATATGTGAAAAAAAGTCTAAATAAGTCTAAAAAAAAGTCTAATTAAGTGCCTTTTAAACATGATACAGCAAAATGTAAAGTAGCTTTATTCCTGTCATCTTCCATGTTCATACTATTAAAACAAACTTTTCTAAAACTCATTTACTAAAATATTAAAATACAGAATTGACAACTATTAACAATTAAAAGGGCTTTGGTAAGCTTCATATTTTATTTATGTAGATTTGATTTTAAAATCGACCCTGTATAAAGGACTATTGTAAAGAGTGACCAGATGGAGCAACAAAGCACAAAAATATTTCAAGCACATGACAAATGTATGTAATTTTTTTAAATTGTGTATACACTGAAAAAGCTTGTGCACCTTAAAAAGGAATTTGAAACTTTTATGTTCACATATGATTATAAGAATTTCATTAAATGATTATATGTTGAAATTAATTAGGAAACACAAAAATATCTGAATGCTGAAGTATACAGTGAAAAATGTTATCATGCAATGTATCAAATCGCTGTCACTCTTCCATTTTAATAAAAATGCTTGGGGATTAGTTTGCATGAAGAGTACCTGATATACATTTAATGCCGTGTTGTAATGTTAATGTAATGTTGAAATTTATGTTAATTGAGTTGTAATGTTAATGTAATGTTGTCTAATTGATGTAAATCGAGTTATTATGTAAATGTAGTTCATATTAAATGTTATGTATATGTAGTTCATATTTTAAGATAAATTTTGTTGATAATGTACTTATGAAAACTGTATTTTAAGCATCTAATGTTGTATACACTAAATATTTCAAGGTGGAGGTATAAACTGCCGAGTGAACTTTATAAATATTTTTGTCTTTGAAGGCCACCTCCAATATTCCCAATCAATTTTTGTCACTTCCCTTAAGAAAGGAATTGTACATCCTCCAAAACAAACCATTGTCCTGACCCCTCATGTCCAACAAATTGTAATTAAGATTTCCTTTCTTATCAACAGTTACCTTTGCCAATCAGACTCAATGAGCTACTTTCATCAGTAAACACATCCTTTATTAATAACTTCAGTCAACTGGATTTTCCATTTATCCAGATGACTGAACACACATTGAAAGTAAAACTAAACACCCTCTGTCTTTGAGCTTGGCTTCATTAGATTCCCAGAAACTCAGGTCAAATCCAAAAACAATGAAACAGTTTCAATTTTGACTGAAAAATGTGAATATTTGAATGAACTATTGCACCTACTCTCATGCTGTGCTTGTTGACTGAATTCTCAAACTCTCAGTGCTTACGACATGGCTTATGTCATGTGATTCCAAGGCTCCAAGTAAGATTAAATATTTGCTATTCATGTGTTGCGTTATGGAATAGTAACTTTTATGGTATTTTTAGTAAGTAAAGATACTATGTACTCTGCATCTAAAAATATTATTCTAGGTTACTGAAGTATTCACAAATACTGTTTTTGTTAAAATGTTTCATTTATTTTAGTGTTACATAGGAGTATTTTCTTTCTTATTCTTGAGTTATTGGCTTGCTACTTTTTGGAAAACCATTTTGTATGTTTTTGTTCAGCAGGAGTTTTGCTGCTGAAGGTCACTAATTAAAATAAAAATTTGGAAACCAAATTTCACTTGCCTTGGGATCATGGTTGTTGTGTGTTTGCCGAGACTGTAGCTGAGATGTGACAGTGATGACGACACCATTTACTTTACGAAATAGGCCTGGTCGTTTCCCATGTTGTATAACACCTTCAACTTTTACAGCAAGTTGTGATCCACTTTGCACACTAATAGCCTCACCAAGAACTCGAGGTTGAGGAGAGATGGCCAACTGAAATGAATGAATCATTTTATAAGATATTTAAGAGAAGAGTGTAGCTCAAGTTACACATTTTTCATTAACCCCAAACTTGGCAAGCAAAGTCTTACAGGAGGCAATAATTATTTAAAGGTATATTATTTACCTACAGATACTATGATCTCAATCCGTTCTAGAAAAAATTTCATAGACTTCCATAAATAAATTTCAGGCTCCCATTTCACAAACATTGTGTAAAATATGGATACACAAAAATACAGACACAACAATAAATACAAAAAAACTAACACTATAATGCGAAAATAAATATATTTATGGGACAAAGTGCTGGAGACATTCTCCAGTCAGCCAACTCGTGCCAACCAATGGGATTTGTTTCTTCTCTTGCACTTATTAACTGCAGTGAATAATGAGCAGCACAGTATTATATACTTCAAAGATATAAATAAGACAAAGACCACCAAATCAAAGCAATTTCCCTATTATAATAATAAATATTCGGTCACAAAATGTATGTGCCCCACAAGATACATTGCCAAATTAAGGGTTAAGTCACATGTTATCATAACCTAAAAATAACTTCCAAGTTTCACAAAACAAATACTTTTTTCTCCTAAATACTCAATACGTACCACATTGAAGAGTTAAATTGCCATTACTTTCAAACAAACAAAAAAACAAAACAAAAAATGAAAAAAATACCTTCACACTAGTAGACTGAAGGATTTGGAAGAAATATCGAGGAACACATAATGAAGACTCTGCTAAAATTTCCACTTCTCTCAGCAAGCAATCAATATGCTGAAAAACATTTCACAGTTATTTTAAATCTGTCTGACCTCACAAATAATCACAATCATCTCCAAAAAATTGCAATAAGGAACATTTACCTGATGAGTTATGGTTTTTTCGTCTGTTCTTGTTAACTGAAGGGCAACAGTACTAGCTTCCTGGCAAGATTTAATGAGATGCTGAGTTTCTAAACTTGAGTGCTGACAACTGAAATTAAAACAAATTGTTATGTGAACTGAATAAATACTGAACAGGTCAAAAAATAAATACACAGCAAGTTTTAGAGCGGCATTAATGATCAACTATTGAAAACCACTATTGCTTCATCATTAACCACCAAATTGCAAAACTCAATCCACATATCTTGCTGAGACAGCCTTTTTTTTTTCTTTCTTTCTTTTTTTACTTATTTCATTTTAAACAGATGTGCAGTCCACAAGTACAAAAATTCACAGTAATAATGTGTGAATATAATTTCAAAGGTAATATGAATAAACTATTTACAATACATACAACAAGCAACATTCTACTCTAATCAAATATACTCCTCAGAAAAGAAAAAAATTTCACTTCACTTGAATAAACACATAACAACACATTAGAACAATTGTGCGTTCTAGAGTGTGGATTATTCACTAAAATTGCCAAATTGTAATTTTTAATCACAAAAGTAAACAATCTCCTTGTGTGTAAGGGAGGCATCCTGCAGTTAATCCTTTCCAAAAATAAAGGATAATCAATGATGCCTACAGTTTTACAAAGAAAATAGGCTACAAATTTTTTTAATTATTTAGAGATGGTAATTTAATTGTCACAATATAATAAACCCTTATTTACATTTTACATTACAAGTACTAAGCCAATCTTAAACCTTCCCAAGAGTATGAAATATTTTGTTTTGTAAATTATTCCCTGTTTGTAAATGTTTTTACCAATTCTTTTCTACGAAGATCACACCAAATCAGTTCCAGGTGATAAAAAGTGGTACCACATCAACACTTATTTACTCACTTTATTTGTAATTGCCATACAATATTATACAATTACAACAACTTCCAAACATGTTTCCAACCAGCAAAATTGTTTTTGTTATTTATATCATTAAACACACGCTTAGCTCCTTAGAAAGCAATCATCAAAACAATGATTTAAGAATGCGTCCATAGCAACAGCCGCTAAAATGTTCGAGAGTCTTATTAAAAATATTTTAGTGGACTCTCAGTATTTAGATTTTACCAGTGTTCATAAATCTTTGGATAAATATGTCCCACTTGGCCCTTCCTTTTTGTCCCATTAGTCCCACTTGACCCCCCTTTTCCATTTGCTACTTGTCCAGTTTTGTCCTGACATCCATCTTGTCCCCTGGACCCATTTGTCTCTTGTCCCACCTTGTTCCATTTTGTCCCCTTGTTCCGTTTTGCCTCCTTGTTCCATTTTGATCCCTTATCCCATTTTGTCCACTTGTCCCATTTGCCCCCTTGTCTCATTTTGAACCCTCGTCTCATTTTTCACATTGTCCCATTTTGCCCCAGTGTCCGAATTTGTCCCCTTGTCCCATTTTGTCCCCTTGTCCCACTTTGTTCCATTGTCTGATTCGTTCCCTTGATCCATTTGTCCCATTTTGTTCCCTTGCCCTCTTTGTCCTTCTTTCCCCACTTTGTCCTTTTCTGCAATGCAATTTTTATTAAAAAACTACCAAGAACCTGTATCGATAACCGATGTTACAGAACATCGAGAATAATGGCAATTCTTAACTCATGAAAGTGTTAAATGTTTATTTTGAATTGAAATTTGAAAGGACTCGTGACATAAATAACTATTTCTCCAGGCCAACACTCTAACTCGGGTCCATCAAATTCACACCCCAGTTCAACAAATGGGACAGACAAAACCATATTTGGTGCAATTCTGAAAACCTTTTACTTTTCCATATACATACGTATATACGGGGGTAATACACATAGTATAGGGAAAGTTATGTAATGTTGCGCAAAAAAATGGCTAATTTTCACCAGAAAAAAATTCAGTGCCGGGACCTGATAATGAAAAAGTGGATAAATCCAGTTGCTATATTAAGAAAAAAACTCCTCTAACATGTGGTGTATCCAGAATCCTTGATTTGTGGGTCCTTGATACCGAAAAACCAATTGACGGCAAAATGTCCATGTGTGAACATTAGCGCCTAAACCATCCATAGGATTTTTTCCAAATTAAAAAAAACCCTATCAATCTGGCTCAGGTCGTAGCTTTGAGATTTTGAAAAACATTCTTTAAAATTTGGAGGTACTTCACACAAAGCCCCTGGGATATTTTCAAATTTTTCTCAAAAACGGCTCCAAATTTTTCTTTAAATTTCTTGTAAGAATTGAGGAAAATATACTTATAAAAAAAGTCATAGGTCCAGTTTTCACAGTTAACTCTAAATTTTCGAAGGTTGTAAAAGTTTGAATTTTTTTCGGTGTCTTCCTACAACTACAAAATTGGAGATTGAGATTTTTCTTTCAAATGAAATTTGTTTTCCATATTTAGTTCTTCCATTCAGATCCTGTACAATTTTTTGAAAATTTTAGTTGTTTTCGCACAATATTGCGTACAATATATGCAATTTTCAAAAATAACAAAACAAGATTTTCTCGAAAATTAAAACGCCATTTTAATGTTTTCTTTAATCTTTTGGTACAAATAGTGCTAAATATACTCTATGACATGACATAAACGCCATATTGCTCTATTCTTGTTTTTTCAAAAATTACAAAAATGTAATGTTTTTGTCGATAATATTTACATCAGCGGCGATTTGTTCACATCATTATATTTATGAGTACATGTGCTTTAAATAATGTCATATAAATTTTCTCCAAAACTCAACCGTTTTCTGCGAAAACTAGCTCAAAATTCCGCATTTTCAGAAACACTCAAATGCCATTTTCTCATAAATGGCTCCAAATTTTTTCTTCAAATTTTTCAAAAGAATAGTGCTAATTGCATTCTTTAATGTGACATAAAGTTCATTTTGGAGTGTTCTTTGTTTTTCAAAAATCTAATCATTAATATGCACATTTCCACAATTTCTCAACACTACTGTATTTGTGAGTTAAAGTGCTCCAAATGACTTCTAACGAAGTTTTTCAAAATCACAAAACATTCCTGTGAAAAAGAGCTTCAATTTTGCATTTACAGTAGCGCTTAATACTAGAATGCCCAGCTTACCAAAACCTCCTAGAATGCCCAGCAGAGTTGTTTCAATTCCGAGCCTTAAACATTACTTCTTTAAAGGAAATATTGCAAAAATATTTATTGACGCCACTATAACATTATTAAAAACAATAATTTAATGTATAATTTAAGTATTATGCCACAACTTAAATATTTTTTAAACATTTATTGTCATTACTGTCCCGTGAAATGGAAGTGAAAGTAATATGTTGAACGGAACACACAAGTAAACGGACAAAAGTTTATGTTGAAAAGTAAATTTTAATATAGTTTTAATAATACTGTTGTTATAATAATAACAGAAAAATGTTACACACTTTTAATTTTAAATAATATTAATTTCACACGTGACACAAATACTTTTCCTTGCATTGCACTTGCCAAACTGTTTCACAATAACTCAAATTTATTTGAAATATTTTACAAATGTTTCTTTCACACCAATAAAAACTTGATGTGACGTGTGTTACATAACCAAGTTCTAAAAGAAATTTAATCCCATGTTCCAAATGGCAATCCTCCTTGTTCAGGTTTTCATTGTAATTACTTTCTACATTTCTGACCTTACAAGGCATATTGTATAATATAAATATATATAGTTGTAGATCTAAAAATGTAATGACTGTACAGTTTTGGAGCACATTTTGTAGCATACTACGCCCAGGCGTTCTAGGTACATTTGCTAATTTTTCATGAAATATATTTTTTACTATAAATATATGAAAATGATGAAAAGGCACGAAATCACAAAACTCTGTCTTGAAAAACACAGAAGTTACAAGGATACAAAGATCAGCAGGAATCGAAATGATGCCTCTGAGCATTCTAGTGTTAAAGAACATTTTCTTAAAAGTAGTTCCAATTTTTTCAAAGAAAATTGCTGTTTAGGACGAGGTTTTACTGTTCTTTAATATTCTTAAAATAATATTTCTGCTCTACAATTAGAAAACCGAAAAATTAAGAAAATGTCAAAAAATGTACTTTGGGTGGTGACAGATGGCAACTAGCAAGAGTATGTGTCAAGTCCAAATAGCTAGATGAGACTAAAAGAAATAGAAAACTAATAAAGGGAAGTCTGTGCCACTAGTTCTGAATTGATTTCATCTCAGTACAATCAATATTCATGTGTTGAGACCATACAACGGTACCAAATGTAGGACTGACTAACAATAAAAGCAGGGATATCATTGCTCCAGTCGAGTAAAAACAACAGGTTCTTTGCAGTAAACCTTGGATATGATTGGCTTTATGAGCAACCAAATCAATATGCTTCTTACATCACACCCAAGTCTCTTATGACACCATACAGATATCTAATGGATTAATTTCTTTCTCACTTTCTCCCTTTATCTCTTCCTCCCTCTCCCCCACTCCCCTTCTTCAGCTAAATAGTGTTTTAGATTGTGCAAAAAATTATGCTTCTGCATTTGGTGGGATTTAATTTAAGCTGACAATCCAAACATCATTTGGAAAAGCTGTTCTCAACCTTTTAGGGCATGCACTCCTCCTCCATCTTGGAAACTTGTTTGATGAGGCCCCCATAACATTCTATTGAAGAAGAAAGAAAACTGTTGCTTCGGTAAAAATGATAAGTTTTAATTGTGCTTTATTTTGTTTCAGAGAACGAATTTTTATCTTGAAACGTAAAATCAACACGAAAGCTGCTGTAACACATATTTGGTGTTCATTGTGATAATGATCCACCCACCCACACACACCCCACACCCACACTCACACACCCACACACTCTCTCTCTCTCTCCCCCTCACTCACTCACGCTCTCTCTCACTCACTCTCACTCGCTCTCTCTCTCACTCTCACTCACTCGCTGTCACTCACTTGCTCTCTCTGACTCACTCGCTCTCTCTCACTCACTCGCTCTCTCTCTTGTATTATTTATATTCAAAACTCTTCTTACTTACAAATATAAACATGTAATATCTGTTTACTAATGCAAACATAAAAGTTGTTATGCCGTATAAAGAAGAAGACTGTTTCTTTAAAATAAAATAAGAATCTGGCCTCAGTTTGTTATTAAGAAATAGGCACTTTCAAATATAACCAAAAACCTTACGACCTGTGGTGGAAGCAAGGTGAACAGAAAATATAGTCTGAAAGTGTTAATAGGTGACCTTGATATTTATAAACATTCAGTAATCGTAAATAAGCTAGTATTTAATGAATTACAATGTCGTACACATAAACTGCAATGCAAAGGGTTGATAGCAAAATTCAGGAGCACTCACACAAATGAAAACATACCTGAAATCTAGAATGGCTGCCTCCTGGTAACCAGCTTGAACAACACGTTCTATACTTTGAGCCATTAGTAAACACATTTGTTGTAGACTACTGCAGATCAAGGAATTAATGCAAACAAATTTGGCATAGCTAAAAATTATATACAAGTAATGAAGAATAATTCAATAGAACATTTGCTACATTGTTCCTAAAGGCTGGGAAGAAGAGTAGGCTCGATCAATGGTGGGTTAATCAAAAATGGAGCTAAAAAGTCAGCGGATAACGTAGTACAGGAAGAAGAATGATGCATGTAAGATAAAGATGAAAGTGACACAAATGATGATGACGGTGGCTTGTGAAGAATAAGAAAACAGTGACATGACAGGCAAAAGACATTTGCAATCATTTGCAATCAATTCTTTCTAGTCAATTAGGCAATTTGCAATTTTATTTGTCTAAATAGTAAGAATTGGTTAAAAATTAAAAATTTCTAAGATCTCTTCAAAATCAACATGTTGTCTTATATACAGGTAAATAAAGTAATCTAAAGGCCCAAAAACATTCACAAATTTTTTTCCTTGAATTAGTTAAGCTCATGGAAAACTATTGTTTTTTGTGAGTTAAAAAGTACTTTACAGCAATAGAACTTCCCACATTTTTTGAGTGGTGTGCCACATCAAAAATATATTATCGAAAAAATATTTTGAGACAATTATCACAAAATCCATAAAATGCATTGTTGAAAAAAAAACTATCAATTCTTTAAAACCATTAAATAGACTGAATTTTGTAACCACTGCACCAGCAATGAAAGTTAAAAATTGTTACTCAGAACTGAAAGAGGCTCCCATGATTAGAAAATGAAATAATTATGAAAATGTTGATAGGTGAAACAAAATTCTGTGGGCATAAATCTAGAGTTTAATGAACAATACATGTATTTCACATTCAATCCTTATAGTTCAGTAAAAATTCGAAACCCAATTTATGTTTACTTTTAAAGCAGTAACCTTGCCGCCAAAGCAATATTTCACTTAAATTTTCGTCTCCCCTTCACTACCTCCAAATATCAAAAAACAGGAAGCATATCTGAATTTTACCTGTTTAATATGTTCATTAGCATGTCCTTTCATTCACAACACATTATTTTGATCAGTATTTATCCACAACATATTAAATAAATGAGCCATTGAGAGCAAAAGTGGTGTGCCTCAAAAAACACTTTCTGGAAAATGACATATAAAGGAAAAACACTGTAAAACTATAATGCTTAGAAATAAATGATCTTAAATGTTATGAATGTGTTAAGAAGATATTCTTTTAACTTACTACAGATATTTTGGACTGAAACATTGTTTATTAATTAAGTAATTAACTATTACACTGACTTTCACCACTTTTGCACACACCCTTTCTGAAAACTATGACTTACATTCAAATAATTGGCATACACAATTTTCGTTTGTGAGAGTAATGTGATGGAAAAATTGGGCATTGTCACGATTTTCAACCAAGTGAGAGCAATTTTGAAGTTGCAATTTTGACCTGTGCACATATCACTAAAAGGGATTAAATGTTGTCAGGGCTCCTTCTGTGATGGGTGCAGATAAACAAGAAGCTATTTCTTGCAAGCCCCTGGAAGGTGTTGTTTCATCCCACGTGTGACTTACACAACAATTGCATACAGCAGTATATACTGCAGATGCGCGTTTCTCATTCAGTCAGTGGTGACCTCATGTAAACAGATCGCAGCGCTCCGTCTGCAAATGTAAAGTGAACGAGTAATATAAGCAACTTATTGGCTACTTCTGCCTTATGCTGGCCTCTAGTTAAGAAATATTGAAGATTGAATCACACCATTTTAGCCCATGATGGAACTATGTTCAAACCATCTAACAGTGTATCTAACTCAAATCTTCCAAAATTTGACTTACACCACTTTTGCTTCAATGGCTCAAATAACTATTAAATTACAAATCATTACATGTAAATTAGATGTGTTTGCAACTTATAAGAAAATTTGTGAGGAAATTCATAAGTTTCTGATTTGGTTAATAGAAACAGTTTCTCTGTACACACACGTACACCCACATGTGTGCAAGTGGGTGTACACATGCACGCACGCATGCACATGTTAACATAAAAGTACATGGAAGGATACAGCTGGATATTTGTTAATGATGCAGGGTCAGCGTCAAATGCAGATTGATATAATTTCCAGTACATGTCTGCACAAGCTCGAAACTCCTTTACACACTTTCTTAACTGAAATCAAACCAAAAAAACATGTGTTAAAACTCATGATTATAATCACAAATTCACAATGAAGTGGAATGGAGAGTCGAACATTATTCCCTAAGCCCAAAGTCATTTTTTTTTCACTTTATTATTTTACAATTTTGTAGATGAACTGTACATTACCCTTCATAAAACTAGTGTGATGCTAAGCCGAAGAACCTGCACAGACTTTCAGAATTTATACCTGCAGACAGTTTCACTGATAAACAAAGTACAATCTCACAAAACACTCAAAGTTCTGTGAGATTCAAAAAACTGATCAAATATCATGTTGCAAATTCTATGAAAAACAACCACAAATTGATCATGGACACTTCCCACTTCTCAACTCGCTGTGATGAAGTTTGAAAATGGCAAAATTTGAAAATGTTTTGTGGGAAAAAGAGAGAGAGAGAGAGAGAGAGAGAAAGAGAGAAGATGAAGAGAGCTGAAAAGTAGTATAGAATAATAATAGTATACAATAATACAAGACAGTATAATTTAAAAAAAAGGAGAAAACAAGAAAGAAAAAGAAAAAAAGAAGAAAAAGAAGGCGGAAAAGAAGGAAGAGAAGGAGGAGAAGGAGGAGAAGAAGAAGCAAGAACAGAATGAATGTTGTGAAGGTGGAGAAGAGGGAGGAGGAGAAGATGGAGCAGGAGAAAGAAGAAGAGGAGGGGAAGAAAGAGGGGAGGAGAAGGAGGTGAAGAAAGGAAGAGAAGGAGAAAAAGAAGGAAAAGGTGATGAAGGGGAAGGAGAAGAAAAGAAATAAATGTGTTCATGTATTATTAAGACTTCATTAAAATATCATCAGCACCAGTAACAAATAAAAAACTGCATAAATTCAGCTGAAGCAAAAGGCTTTTAGGGCTATATGCCTTGTTGAAAATAGGTTCCTTATTTGGAAAATCTGTCCACATTATATTTTTGTGCCTGTTTTACATTCCAAAATAACACTAGACCAAGATAATAAATTTCATTAATTAAACATCTTTTTAAAATTTAAAAAGGTTATGACATAAAACTAGATAATAACAAGACCATAACAACTGTAATTGGTTT
Organism: Acheta domesticus; assembly: GCA_031308135.1. NCBI lineage: Eukaryota > Metazoa > Arthropoda > Insecta > Orthoptera > Gryllidae > Acheta > Acheta domesticus. The sequence goes on along the minus strand of JAHLJT010002406.1, from coordinate 114,394,766 downwards.
CATAAAGAATAATATTAAATAATTAACAGTTAATATAAAAATAAACCAGTGGCAGCAATTGGTGTATTAATTATAACTAATAAAATGTCAAATTAATTAGTTTACAACTAACACACAATGAAAACACAAATGAAACTTAGGAATCCAGCAATACATTTAACAATGTTTGTATTAATAATTATTTAACTCTCAAGCAGTTTTGCTAAATTAAATTTTAATTTTCAAAAATTTTGTCAGCTCTTCAAATTTTTAGAGCATATCCTCATGCCGAACTTAACACAGTTTTGATAACATATCAAATAACTTTTTTGATTGATTGATAATTTCTGAACGCATCAACAGCTAAGGTCATTAGTCCCATATGTATAGTGTGTGTTTTAATAATGTGAGTTGGTGGTGATCTTCCCTGTTGGATGGCGAGATCTGCATCAATCTATCTGTCGGCTTGTGGATTTTCCCAAGTACAGTAAAACTTCACTTATACATTTTTCAGGGGACTGAAGAAAAAACGTATAAGTGAGAAAAATGCCTAACTGAAATTATGAGCAAAATAAAAACTCAATGTATTTACACTATCATTTACCAGTTCTTTGGCAATATCTACTCAAGCTTTATGTTACTTGAGATTCCCTGGGTCAAAGCACGGTGTTCTTTGTGGGTTATAGGAAGTGCACGACTGCCACAGTCCCACAGCCTGGCGACATCCGCCGCGCCGCGCAGAAAAGCGATCAGTTTCATTAGCTGCTTGACATGCTGCTACCGAAAGGATCACATAAGTTATTCCGGCGAGCAAAGGAGTCTTCGGAGTGTGGGATAGTCTGTGCACAAACTTCCTCACTTATTGGTCATCTAGGTCGTTACTCTCTCCTGGGGACGCCTGTAACCTTCCCTCAGAGCTATCTTCACCTCCCGAGATCCTCAGAGAGCACCCGTACACATCCATCCCACGGGCTCTCGCGATCATGGCCCTTCAGCTAGGCCAAGACAAGCTTCTGTACTTCAATTTTCATTAGCGGGAAGTCGCCTCAGAGGCCAAGGGACAGGTCACTCCGCGGAAGCGATCTGGAGCGATCTGACTCAAGTAACATACAAGTTCCGGGCAACTGGCGCCTCACCAGGATTATTAATTGAACGTTATACGGTGCTAATGGAACTTTTATTGTGAACGTATAAGCGTGTATATATAATGTACAAGTGTAAAACGCACAACTGAAATAATTTAGCACTGGAATTGTAGGAATTTATCCAGGACTTAACAAAAAAAATGTATAAAAAACGTGAAAAATGTACAAGTGAGAAAAGTATAAACGGAGTTTCACTGTATGTATCTCCCATCAGCAGGGCCCCACCCCAGCTGGGACAAGCTCCAAGCTCATGAATGGTCCTCCAACATGTAATTGTGTGTGTAAATAATGGGTGAGGTTGGAACATGGAAGAGGAAAGAAAAGTTGTGCATGACCCAATGCCTGTTTGTTAGGGTACTGTTCTGGCATTCATCTGGTGTTGAACCGCGAAACCATGGAAAACTACTGATCAGAGCAGCTGGTTGCTGGAAGTCTTCTCCAAAAAGCAGGTGAATTCGACCAAGTTAGCATCGAAAATCCTGCCACCATCAAGATTTGAATCATAGGACCTCCCAGCCAGACACAGCAGTAATATCAACTGGTAAATACTTACTTGATTTGCAATATGTCCATATCGTTGTAACTGATCCCTAGAGCTCTCTGCTAGAGACTGAGCAACAGCAGGTGGGGGAGCTGTGCACAAACTGTGACAAGTGTGGACAAGCTGAGCTAAACACTGCAAGAATTCTCCACGTAAACGAGTGTATTCAGACTGAAACTGAAGAGTTTGTGCTGGAGTACTAGCTGCCTGTGAACAATTAAGAATAGGTAAATATTGAGCAGTGCAAAGAGTAAAGGTCAATTATAGGTCACTTATTATTTTTATAAATGCATTGGTTGTATTACATAAACCTCATTAGTAGTTCCTAAAAGACAATACCTTCAAAGCAGCCACAGCCTTACTATAGTGTGAAACAGCTGTATTAAGACGATGCACTAATGTTGATCTGTGTAAGCTATTGTTCAATAATTCTGCTTCTCCTTTACTCAAATCTTCCAGTGAAACCAACCAAAAGTGAAGATGTTCAGAAGAAACTTGCTCTTTCAATTGAGACAGAATGACATGAGAAATAGAATGATGACCATATCTAGAACAGAGATTTAAAAATTCAGAGTTTTTTTAATTCAAACAATAGACAGAATAGAAAAGAAAGAAAAACAGAACACAATCATGAAATTGTCAACAACTTGAAGTATCAAATTACAGAAAAATTAGTTAATTGAATTTTTACAGTAGCTGCTTTGTAATTTTAACACTGTTAATGAAAACAATGTTAATTTTTTTCCAAATCATCTTCAGTTACATTTCTGTTAACTGATCTCACCATTTTGTGAATTGCAAAATAATACATTAACAGTGAAACACAACTGAATTCTCAAAGGAACCTTTAACATTACAGTGATTAACCTGTTCAGCAAATTTGTTTCTCAATGCAGAGCTATTTCTCAAACCAGTTAAAAATTTAAACATAAAGATAAAGTCGTTAGGCTCATATAAGGACTGTAAAGAAGGAATGTTTAATAATTATGAATTTGTTTTACAATCATGTCTGTATCACGTATTTTTAAGATTCTCCATTCTCCTTTTTTCCTACAAATAAGAAAACTATGTGCTAAACTCTTTCAAGTTTTTAATTTTTTATTTTATAATTTTTTTTAGTTTGCACCAGAGAACAGTATATTAACTTTTATTTAACTATAGAATTATATAAAATTGAGAGATTTTAGAAAAGTAAATGCTGACATTTGTCTCTTAATAAAACATATCTTTAATAATAAAAAATTTGCCGATCAAAACAAAATGTATTATCTATTATAATTCCCAAATCATTAAACAATTTCCAATTTAATACAATCAATATAGAAAAAGCTAGTACCCTCATTATGACGACCACAAAAACCACGCAGCAATTAGCATTTGCTACTGCTTTTACAGCTTTAAATTAATATAATTTTCTTGGGACCAATAAACCAAACCATCGAACCAAACTCTTGTAGGATTTATACAATATGTTTTTTATCATATGTTATTCACCAAAATTAAAAATCCTACACATTTAAACTGAACGAGCCATTTTTAAAAAGTTAATTTCATCAATGATTCTTGACCCATTGGAATCATATGTCGAGTGGTTCTTGAGTGTAAGTTAATGAAAGAAAAACAACACTTTACATTGCCAACATTTCTGCCATTTATTCGGTCTTCATCAGGGCTTCAAAAAGGATTTTAAAAATATTTTTATGCAGAAGTATGTATGGTGACCATTTCATTCATAAACAGTTTACCTGTACGATTATAATCCTATATATATTGTATGTTCTTTGGTTTCTTTACCTCTACGTGGCAATATCTCACATAATGAATAGTGAAGCTAATACATAGATACACTTGTTAGCTGTAATAGCTAACGATAAAAGTTAGGAAACAAAGTTTACCCAGTAGTATGTGGACAAATTAGAGGGGAACACTAAAGCATATATAAAACATTTGGGTACCTAAAGAAAATGTGGTAAATGGAGAAAAAATCTATGAAAACCTTAATAGTCAGGTTCAGAACAAAAATTTTATAATATGTGTTCCCTTAAAAGACGAATACAATACTTAGCAAAGATTTTGGCTAAGAGGAATAATAATGATGCCCTTTCGTTTACAAAAGTGGGATGTCAGGAAAAGCACCAGCCTACGTCAAGAACAATAAGTGCAGTAACCAGAACAGGGGGCATAAAACTGGAAATCAGCAAAATAAACAAAATTTTGAAAAAAATGCAAACTAAACCCATAGAATGTACAATGTCAGAAAAATGTATGTAATAATAAAAGAGATGGACCAAATGGAAATAGATTTTCTGATTTTAAGTGATACTAAATGGCAAGGGTCTCGGTTGGAAGAAAGAAAATTAATTTATTACTCAGGGTGAAAGGATATTAGAGACATCAGAGTTGCAATTACAATCAGGGAAGAAATGAAAAACAGTGTGTTGAAATTTAATCCTGTATGTGACAGTGATTGAGATAAGATTACATACAAAGTCCATAAACTTAGCCATCATTCAGATTTATGCACCCACATATGCAGCAAGCAAAACAGAAATAGAACAATTTTATACACAGGTAAAAAAAACAGCAAGTAATCGGCATGGTGAAAAGCAATGTGCTATTTCTCATTAGAAACTGGAACATTAAGGCTGGCAACGTGGAAACCAGCGGCATGAAAGGAAAATTCAGACTTGGGAAGATAAACAACAGAGGAAACAGACTGGTTGAATTTTGTGCTACAAATAATCTACTCGTAGCAAATACAATGTTTCAAAAACAAGAAAAGTACTTATAAATATGGACATCCCCAGACAAAAGATACCAAAACCAAATAGGCTACTTCATATGAAATTCCAGGTGGAGAAGCACGATTCAGGACGTAACAACAATCCAAGAGACAGATTGCGAAAGTGATCACAAATTATTAGTCGCAGTCATAAAAGTGAAACTGAAAAAGATCACCAAAGATAAACATAATAATACAAAATTTGATTTAGAGCAAATATCCACCCTCTTTAAAAAAGCAGTCTCCGAAAAAGTAAGCAACATTGGTTGAAATTGAAAGAACCCAGAAGAAATGTGGGAGAATATAAGAGAAATAATACAAAAAGAGGCAAACCAACACATTCCCAAATAAACTAACAATAAATGCACCTGACTGACAAATGGTACCATCAGAGTGGCAGAAGATAGAAGAAATGCAAAGAAAGCAAATGACTGGACAACAGTTAGAGAACACAGTAGGGTATTCCAGAGCAGAACAAGACAAGATAAAGAAAAATTTCTTCATGAAAAATCCAAAGAAATGGAAAAACATAACAACAACAAATGCAGACCTAAATAAAGGTTCCAGGTCATCTGAAATATGACCAATGAGTTTAAACCAACAATGGGGAATGTTAAGGATGAGAACAGCAAAATAATTACAGCATGAAAAGATGGGACGAATATACAAAGGAGTTACATGACAAGGACTTACAAGTAGGGGAATGGATAAATATAGATAATTACGAAGATGAACCAGAGATTTTAGTACAGAAAGTGCATTGGGCGGCAAAATAACTGAGAAATGGGAAGTCCCCAGGAGTAGTTAATATCCCTATCAAACTATTCAAAGACAATGGGGAAGAAATCATGGTGAAACTAACTCAATTATGCAATATAATCTGGAAAAGAAAAGAGTGGCCAACAGATTGGAAACGCACTATATTTATTCCATTACCACAAAAAAGCGACAGCCGAGAGTGTGCAATTAACAGAATAATTGCATTAATCCCATAAGTTAGCAAAATAATCCTCAAAATAATTAATACAAGATTAGAATCCTACCTCGAAAGAGAACTGGCAGCAGAACAGGCAGGGTTTAGAAAAGGAAGAGGCAAAGAGATTAAATAGCTAACCTGAAATGGACCATGGAAGAAACTTAGGAATTTCAAAAAGAAACATACATGTGCTTTCCGTACTACTCAAGGGTGTTTGACTGTGTTGACCTTGAGTTAAAGAGGCTGATTCTACAAAAGATGGGAATGTCAATACACCTCGTTGTACTTATCAAGTCACTATTACTTAAGAGGGAAAAAATATTTTCATTACCTATTTGCTTTGAACTCAATGCTTCCCTATTCTGTCAAAGATGTATATCATGTTCACAGTTAATTGGATGATGACATGTGTGACCAACATCAAATTTTGTCCAAGGATTAATGTCCTCTTTACAAATATCACATTTGCCACAACTCATTTCACCACCAATTGAAAAATAATAATTAAAAGTGCAAAGCTACTGAATATATTGAGCCCTTTATGAAAAAAATATTTTGGGTAATTTACACATTAATTTAGGACCTTAAAGGAACAATTCAAGCAAAAAGTTAATTAATAATCACAATCAAGACACAAAAACTGTTGTCGGTCAGGAACGCGTCACAACAAACACATCAGATTACAAGAATTTAGGGTTATGATTCACAGGGAAATGGCTTTGCTTTCACAAGGAAAATCTCCCATCTTCAAACGTACAGATATTGCACATCTCAAATATTTTGTTTCACACCTTTAGGGAAAGTTATACAAACCCTACTGAGGGGAGCCCATACAGATTCTACTGATTCAACTCCCAAAATCCTGAAAAAAGAACTGAAGGACAAAAGAAATGAAGAAAAAAGAATTGAAGAGTATTTTCCCGAATAACATGCTTGAAATTACTGATATGGATAAATCCAAACATACCGAGCTGCAGAGCGAGCTATTCTGTAGTTAGCCCATAAATTGGTTTTTTCAATCACCAATTCCAGAATGTGTTTGATTTCAGGTGTCCATTCATATTCACACATTGTTTGAAATACAAGAGTGCACAGCATGACCTACAACAATGCACAAAATCCTCCAAAAGTCAGATCATTTGATTAAGAGCATTACCTTCTTATCATCATCAGCAGCAGCAGCATCATCTTCACGGACTGTGCCTAACAGCCTGTTCAGGTTTGCATTACTGTTAACAAATAATAATATTACCTTAGTATGAGTCTGTTCTAGGCTTGGCGATTGAACTTCACATAGTTCTTTCAGTTTTTTTAATATTTCCGGAAGTAAAATCAATAATGTTCCAGCTTGAAGTCCACCAATAGCACCCAAGGCTTCACAAAGGAGAACACTGCATGGCCCTGAAATGCAAATGAAAATATTTCATTGTAGAGCAAGCAGGTAATAATTTCTATAATCTCTACTTATAACAGCATAATAATTGAGAAAATTATATCAAGGCATTTAACATAATACTAGGAAAACACAGCAGACGTTGTTCTGCCCTTCATCTCCCTCTTAGCCTTCCATCACCCTTTCTCACTGTCTTTCCCTCCCTCCCTCCCTCCCTCCCTCACCCTGTCCCTGTCTGTCTTTGCTGTTCTCTGTCCCTCTCATTCATATTTAATTGCAGATTCTGCATGTCTCTGAGCAGGAGAGATAATATCAGGAAGAGCCGGACCAGCAAAAATGTAATAGAATGTTCAAGAAGAGCTCATCCTGTAGATTACGGAGTGAGAAACGTTTCTTTGAGGCATTTAGGAGTTATTTAGCGATATAGATTCAAAATGCTGTCAAGTGTGTTGCGGACTGCATTTGACATGAACATTTAGTTTTGTTCTACAGTGCCATGTAGTGGAATTAACAGCACATAAACCTTCTGGATGAAAATACATGTACAAGTGCCAACTTTCATGGAGATTGGTCCAAAGGTGTCAAACTTTAGCTCTTATTCATATATATATATATATATATATATATATATATATATATATATATATATATATATATAGATAGATAGATAGATAGATAGATAGATAGATAGATAGATACTATACTGCGATTTTTGTAGGAAGAGCTCTCAAGGCCACTCAAATCCCATCTTCGCGATGGAATATGTCACGGCATTTCGTATCATTCACAGTCGTTCCGCTAGATTTCGCACGATCGCGACCGTATGAAGCAGTGCCTTGCGATCATGCGACTTCTACCGGCAAGACCGAGAAAAGACGCGAAATGCCGTGACATATTCCATCGCGAAGATGGGATTTGAGTGGCCTTGAGAGCTCTTCCTACAAAAATCGCAGTATAACATCCAGTTTTATATATATAGACAACTTTAAAGGTTTTCAAGAATTTTGCCAAACCCGTCCAAACTTGTACATCATATCTTAACAAATCAGTTTAGTAGACAGCTTTTTTAATATCAGACTCACCATTTGTAGCCATAAGTTGTAAACCAATGAGTTGCACAAAGTTGGGGCAGAGATCTTGATTCATCTCACAAAGACTCACAGCACACTGAAGACAAACTTTTAACTCCTTCTTGAAAGAATGATCTGTTCTGCAGGTAACTAACAGAAACAGTGATTCTACAGTATCTACCACTTGCTCTAGGCCATGCACTGGAAGTCCTTCCTTGAAACTAGAATATCACAAGCATGAATCAAAATTACAATAATAATCAGCACGTTTAAAAACTTAACACTATGTGCATCTTCTGTGAGTATATGACATTAACACTTAAATTTCAAAATAAAAATGAAAAATTTATCTATGTACACTATTTATCAAAAATACATTGCTGATGATAAAATTATTGAAAGTGTATAAAAATTAAATTTTATTTATTTATTTATTTTCAAAAATATTAATTGAAATATTAGAAAATTTCTTTGCATGAATAAATACATCAATATTTCATACACTACTATCATTAATAAATAACTATCATTTAATCAAATAATATTTTTGATAAATTGATGGAATTCAAATATTCCATCAATTTACATGAAATGTACTTTTTTTTTTTTTAATAAGTTATTTATAGTACTGTATGTCTATAAAGTCTTGATAAATACATATATATTACAATACGAAACAAGAACAGATTGAAATTTGTCAGAAAGTGAAAGTGAAACAGAAAGTGAAACTTTTTGAGCATAAGGATTAGAGCTAACAAGAATCCCTTTTAAAATTAAAATAAATCATCAATTTTTTTTTCAGTTCCAAATACACTTTTTGAAAACAATCTTTCACATTGAAAACACCAACATTGATGACCTAGTATATGCACTGGTGATATTCATAACAATTAACGCAAATCATTTTGATACAACATTTACATTAATTTTACTCCCAACAAATCGTATACTTTTTATGATAAACATTGCAATTGCAATTTTTTATTTATTGAAATTGAACCAACTTATTTTTCTTCAACCACTACTGACAAATAAATTAATTGCACTTTTCAAATCCATTTTATCATTGTAAATAAAGTAATTCACTTTCAATTGAATAACACATCAATATCTATTAGCATGTAGCTTAATAAACACATTTTTCAATTTTGTTTTATAATAAATTCCATTTAAAGAAAGCAAAGGTAACTTAAAATCTTTATGTACAGCCAGTATTTACAAGTTTTTACCATCATTTAAATTATACCTAATTCAAATACTGTATTACTATTAAATATTTGAAACCTCTAAGTTTCTCTAAGTTGCAAGTTTCATGAGCAGACACCTAGTGACATGCAAACCAAAGATTGGTTTATTACATTTTCAGACTAGATTTGATTTGACATTTCAAAATTCACATATTAAAATGCACTATAAGACATTTACTTGACATTTTTATAAGTACATGCAAAGAAAGCAAACTTTGTACTAGTTTCACAATAAAGCATGAAATCTACGAAGAATAATGAGAAATCATTGCATTAATAGGTGAGATACAATTTACAAATCATTAGCCAATAGCAAATGTAAATAGTTTCTCTATCTCCTGTGTATAAGAAAATTCAAATAGTATATCTTAGTGAATTTTGAATCTACAAAGTGAATCAATGATCTGAATGCATTTTGTAACAACAACCAGGAAAAATAATATAACACAATGATTACCATTGTATTTTTATACAATTACTAGTACACTTATCCCTAATCTTTGTTTTTAAAAATTATAAGCTTACTTAAACCGCACCAGGTTTTTCATTCAGGTGCATCTGCTCATTCAGGTGCACCTTCTGTATTGGTTAGCTTATGTGAAAATGAATACAAAATTTTATTATTATTGTTATAATTATTATTAATTGAACAGTTTTTCACATCATCTAAATAAGCACATAAGATTATTTTGAACTCGCAGACACATTCCAATTTTCTTTATATAGATACTAAAGAAAACCTACAAAAACGTGTAATTAATTATTTTTCTCCAACAATTTATATGAAATATGAAGGGTTTCTTTTCGCAAGTCTGTTTCACAAGACCCAGTAAAAGTGCAAAAATGTAAATTTGGCATAATGGAAGGTAAGTAGTAAGTTGCTGAATGATTTCAGAAAAAAAAATGAGACAACCTTAGGTTCTTAAAGAAATGCATACCTGTAACATACTATACTGGTCATCACTTTCACTGCTTTAGATGCAATAACAGGGTTACTGGAATAACAGCTTTCACTACAAAGCTGCATGACTGGAGAATCTGTAATAAATTTTCAACACTCTACACTTCTTCAATATTATTCTGCTTCCAAAAACATTAATCCTACAATCCCCTTGCTTTGATTCTGGACAGTAAATGTAACTACAGTCTGCCCAAGTATTCTTGAGCTACCTTTTCCTATCTGTGATAGGAGTGGAGGATTAATTATTGTTAGCAGTGTATTCAAAATCAAAATTTAATATCACTTGCAGTTCATTCACATGGAAGAGAAAATTTCTTATTTCTTAAATTAAAATGCTGCATTTACCTTCATTCATAATAGTGTGTAGTAAGAGAAAAGGGGGGAAAAAAAGGGGGCAGAATCTGGAGCTCAGGAAGACATGTGCAGCTGCATATATCATATCTCACTCGTCATACACGATTAAAATTGTATTAGTGACTCAATATATGTTATTATTGTTATTATTATTATTATTATTATTATTATTATGATTGCTATGATAAGTAGTAGCAGTAAAATTACATAAACAAGTGAATTTTACTTTTACATTAAACATTACAATCTGGAAATGTTAAATTATTTTGCTATTAAAAATAATTATATACTGTATAATCTATTAATCTAGTTGTAACAAGTATTGTAGCAGGCTATTGACCTACTGTAGTAGGATAATTCCTAGGCTAATGACCCCATCTTGATCAGGTTTTTGTTCAGTTTCCCTGGTCCTTTGAGCAAATGCTGAGATGGCCCTTTGTTTTGCTTCTGGACAGTAATGTAACTTCACTCTCTCCACTCAAAATATCACTTAGACTCGTCATACACAATTGTAATTGTATATGTGACTCAATAAATTATTATTATTAATATTATTATTATTATTATTATTAATAAACTTACTTCAAATCATAATAATTAAACTTGTTCAAAGAATTGGTCACCCCAAACAGGATTCCAACCTGAACCTTCTGGTTTAAGCCCAGATGCTTAAAATACATTTGTTACTCAGTAATATGGTCATAACTTGAGATTCCTTTACAACTGTGGAATTATTTCCAAGTGAAATAGCATCCAATAAAGGGACAATTATATGTATAATGAGTGATATATGGCCTGTGAAAACTGTTCAAAGGATTTGTTGTTTCAGTAGCCTGGCGGTTAGAGCATCTGGGTGTAAACCAGAAGTCTCGAGTTCAAATCCAAGCCGGGGTGACTAATTCTTTGAACAAATTTAATTATTAAAATACATTTGTTACTCGGTAACATGGTGCAACTTGGATTTCTTTACGATTGCGGAACATGTTTCCAAGTATAATTGCATCCAATAATGTAACAAAAAAGGTGACAATTACTTCAAATCTATTAATATTTATGATCCTAAGGAAGTATCTGACACATCATCTTCATTTTACTACTATGTCCTATGGATGTATGTCACATATTCTTCTACTTTTATCTTTTTTGACACACTGTAAATGTCTCTCAGATGTTTGTAGGCATCTAGAAGATGCTCCTTATTGTTATTAAGATGGTTGCAGGACAATCATCATTGTGAGCTTCTACTAGTTGCAATTTTTCCTGGAAGTGATTAGATATTTGTACTTGCGGGAATTGTCAACTACATTCAGAATGTCTTCCTTTCTAAGTAGTGTTTGTGCTGTCAGTGACATATACAGATGTTTAAAAGACATACGCCAATGTCAAATTCACACTCTCAACATTAGAAATTCAAGTTTTTGAATTGTGGATCGGAAATGAATTCTTCTGATGGGGCCGACAATTTTCTTCTTGGGCTTTTTACTAGATTAGAAATGAAAATTATATCAAGGAAATTGACAATTGTGGGAATGATTCTAATAGTGAGTCTAGAAGGGGTGATACTGAAAAATCTGAATTACCAGTGTTTGAGAAGAACTGTGAAATATAATTTCCTGTAAAATAAAGACTTAATTAAACTAGATTATTTTTCATCATTTTTTGACCACAGTGTATTTATAAAAATAAAGACATAAATAAATAAATGTACCAATAGAACTATTTCTCAACTTCAACAGAATACAATTATAGTGCACCAGAATTGTTGTTAGAAGTTGACTGTGTTTTTGCCCATATTTTGTAACATTGTTTCTTTCCGCAAAAATAAAAAAATTAAAAACATGTTGTTTTTTTTATTCTAATCTCACTTCTGTCTTATAATCAAATAATAATAATAAAATACATATAGATTTAAAGAGGAAAGGCAATACTACAATACATCATCAGTTTCAAACTGACTTGTACGATAGTTTTTCTTTTACATTGTTTAAAATAATAACCCTCAGGATCAAATGTGTTAATAAACCTCCAAGAAATACATTAGAAAAAAAATCTTGTAATCATTTCACTTTACCATAATGTTGCATGTGTAATTCAATTTTTCATAACTTTTAAATCAAAAAATAAGAGCATATTCTCAGTATTACAGATATGTTATATCACCACCTCAGTAAAATGTCACAAGAAATCATGAAAACAAACCTTCACTAGACTGTGAATGACATGTAGAAGCTGATTTGACCAAAACCAGAAGAACATCAAGAGACCAATTCAACATCTTTTGATAAGATGTATTCATAGCCACATCAACAATTGCTTCCACGGCACCCTGAGGCCACAAGTGAGCGCCTTGTCCTGCCAAATGATGTAGATTTTTTAACACTTGGCCCTTTACTTCCCATCTAGGATCAGTACGCAAGTATTTCAGCAAAAGAGACACCTGTTTAAGAATTTACAAATGTATGAAAGTCATCCATAAATTCACATAAAAAAAACAATAAAATTATTCAATATTACCACACACTTCTGATCACAAAATGCAATGCTTAGCAAAGAGATTTTAAACAAACATGAATTACACCATTTAACTATATAAATATGCACTTGTACTTGAAGTTTTGAATTCTAACCCTGAAACACCTATCAAACAAGTTTCTGTAGAAGTTTTCCTATTTCAATAAATGCCGCTTGAAATCTTTCTGAAGCCTTTTAATATGAATCCTTTCTCCTCTTTTACAACCTTCAACCACTGGTTTTCACAACATCTACATAAATACATGACTGAAGTTTAATACATACTTGATCAGGAATATCCACTAATGTTGCAGATGCAAGATGAGTCAATGAATTTAAAGTAACTAAGACAAATTCTTGAGCTGGGTAACTGGGCAACAGTTCAGTACAGAGCTTACGAACCTATAACGAACAAATTAAATGAGCAATAAAAGTTTCAAATTCCAATAATACAGTACAAAAAGAAAATTTACCAATGCGGCTGTTGATGAATCATGATGCATATATTGTAAAATTGGAATTAATTGCAATTTCATGTGGGCTGGTGTTGCAAGGCCTTGAATCATATCTGAAATTTTATTGCACATACTGACAGCAAACAGTCTGAAACACAAAAATTTGAAGAGTTTGTAGAAAAATCCTTTTGAAAAAAATCATTCACAACAAAAAACGTACTTTGACTGAGCTGCAAATTGGCGTGCAGCATATATAGCTGCTTCTACTTCCACAGTATCATGAGAATCAAGACTACGTCTTATACTGTGGTGTACCTGCTGACGTTCAGGAATTATGCCAGCAACACTCCCCAGTGTACGAAGGGTCAATGCCCGAGCAACCTGAAAAAATTGTGTTTATTTAACATTTAGGAATATGTCTTTAATTACACTATAACACCAATGACACACACTACATCACAAAGGGGGAGAGGAATTTAAAAAAACATTATACTATACCATCTTCCATGAATTATTACTTTTAATTCAGGTGTTTATTTAGTTAAAATTACAAGTCTTAAAATTAATAATATAATTAAAAAAAATTGTGAGATGTGTAGGAAGGATTCTTGGTTTATTAATAAAAATCACTGCACTTTGCACTTTGATTCTGCCAATCACATCTTCAGGTACAAAATGGAGGCTGGGAAGTGATAAATAAAGGGCTATCATCTCCATATCATTTCTCAGGCTCAATTTTGTACCTGAAGATATGATAACTTCCATAAGGTTAAAACAGAAATAACATGAATACCTACAGGGTCATTGGAATGAATGACACTAAATATTCTTCTCACAAATTCATCAACATTTAAAATTTTGTCTAAATGCTTCTCACTCTGCTGGCACACTCGCAAGACCCAAACTCGCAAAAAGTTGTTCCTGCAACATGTAAAATGATAACAGAAGAAAACAATGATACATGCTTCAGGACTATTCAAACTGATCTGTGTAACAAACATATTGGAAATCTGTTATTACCCAACTCTAAACACATCAGCAAGTTTCAGGAGGGATGAATTGATGAGAATTGGAAATGGATATTTTTCAAAAAGACGTGGAAATCGAACAATGGCTTCACATTGTTCTCCAACACGTCCAGATCGAAGTCCTGGAAATTGAACATCAATTAATATATTTCAACAATACTTGTAGGATAGAAAAATATCCATTAATGTGTGTACCCTTGTCCAATTCAGTAAGGGCAGAGTTCGCATCCTGCTCTGGTTCTCCCAAATTGTTTTCACTAAATGAATTAACTCTTACACTCAACATCTTGAAATTACAGACCTAATTGGCAACTCGTAAATATACAACTCAAAGTCTTAAATTACACCTCAACGTGCAAAACTACGAAATATGGCTAAACTCTAAATGCATTTTCAATTTTGTGGAAAAACAGTAATTTCTTTCATAGCAAATCATTGACCAAATGATAGTTTGACAGGCGCGAAATCGTTATTAAAAATAATTACGAAGTGCAAAATCAATTCCTTGATGTGACATAATGTTTAGTGAACAAGCCAGCAGCGTTCGCCACGGTGATTTTAAATTGACAACTCGAGTTCACAACCTATCTAATTGAGGTTAGTTAAGACAACACTGACTTCATTATAACCAAGATATGGTTTTCAGGTTACAAAGGCGGGGCATTACTGATTTTAGGGGAGGATATGTAATCATTAACAATGAAATATTAATTAATATTAGTCTCCAAAATTCACAGATAGCGGCACACCGAGGACACCACGCATCCGCCTTCCTGACAGAAAAACAATAAACAGAAACAACAATTCAGCATCGAGGAAAGTATTATAAGCACAGTGATCTCAACTATATAAACTGGATCCACCACAGAGATATCCACAAATGCAATGCTGGAAATCCGGAGCGTGACTTCTGATTCTGGTGAGTTGGCAAACCTGGAGCGTACTGCAATGTGTCAATTTGTAGGTGCGTACGTCCTGGAAAGGTTGTGGTTTTGTTTCGGTTAATTTCGCTTCTAACAAGAAACAATGGTAAAGTATTGTGTTGCATACGGTTGCAAACAACTCCAGGAGACAGGAAGTGGGATTCAGTTTCATAAGTAAGAGATTTCTCCTTCCAAATGTATTTGAAGTTCCGCCATGGTGCGATGCTGTATCACAATTCTTTAACTATAAATACTATATAAAAATGTACTGTATTTCTGCTTTACGCAGATTTCCCTTTTCTCGACCAGAAATTTTGAAAAAATGGATTCATGCTGTCCGAAGAGAGAATTGGAAACCATCCATAAGTAGCACACTTTGCAGCAAACATTTTCTTGACGATTGCTATCAGGTTAATATTAATTATAGTATTAATTTGAGCGTTGTTTCTAACTATGTATTTTTATCAATGTATGTTTCTAACCTTATAAATTTACCTCGGCTATTTACATGCTTATAATTTCGTACTATGGCAGGTTAGACCAGGAGTGAAAGTCAAGTTACTGAAAGAAGATGCAGTTCCTTCTGTATTTGATTTTCCTGTTCATCTCCGGAAAAAAAACATCTGTCAGGCAGCCTTCTGGATTGGAACCTTCTAATGTCATTGTAAGTAATCTGAGAACATGTTTTATAATTATTGTTGTTTTCTTTTTTCTCTCGTCCTCATAATCTTCTTCATGTCATAATCTTTATCCCAATGAAAAATGTATGTGAGTAAGAATTTTGCTTCAACATTGATGATACCAATTATTGAATTGTTTGACCACATTAAACAATGAGTTTCTATGTACGACAAGAAGGTGATTCTGATATGGAAGTTGATTCTCAGTGCAAATCTATTGCTAACCAAAATGTCAGCTACCACAGACAGACCCTGTTCCTCAGTCACTGACCAAAGCCATTCTGAGGAAGAAAATTAAGCTCGGCAAATGAGACTGAATCACAGGAATAAGAAGATTAGTAACATCGCAGAATTAATCAAAGAATTGAGAGAGAAAGGACATTCAAATTTTGTCTTGGAAGCTCTTTAAGAAAACTAGTGGTTTTCCTTTTGATTTTATCAAAATCCTGAATGTGATAAAAAGGGATGACATTATTAGTTGACAGTTTTGGTACAATGACCTTGTGGAACAGTTTTCTCTTACTTTGCATTTTTATTCTCGTAAAGCATATATGTCTGATCTTTATTTTCATTACCTCATCCAAATAGACTAAGGCCATGGATTTCTTCTGTAAATTGTGAATTAGGTTTTGTTTGTGAACTTTTGGAGTATTTAAATGAAAATAGTGACAAGATATCACATATGAAGGAATTTGCTCATATATTTGATGGTATGTTGATAAGAAAGCAATTGATCTGGGATTTATCTGCATGTCATGTTAATTTTTCCAAAAAAGAAGAAGAAGAATGTTTCATTGGCTGCACAGACAATTAGCTTGAGAGTAGGAGATATGATAGCAGTGTCAAGAAATATCACAATAAATAAATATGGAACGAGAAGCTCAGTGAGACAGAAATTTAATAAGCTTGTCACATTTTACTTTCTCGCCATCAAGCTGCCGCTTACGCAGAAGAGAGAAAGCTTTGTAATGCTGCGGGGAAAAGCGGCCAATTTTCGGCAAGAAAACTCTCATTGCCCCTTAACAAAAAAGTGGATCCGTGTTTTGTGGGTTCTTGATCCGAAAAATCGATTGGCGGCAATACGTCTGTCTGTTTGTGAAATCAGCTAAACTGTTTAGCCGATTTTCTCCAAATTGGCATTCCCTTATGAACATGGCTGATGTCACACTTGAATTTGAAAGCCAAATTTTAATTTTGGTGGGTACTTTGCATGAAGCCCTTGCGATATTTTCAAACTAGTGGTGCCACATAATGGCACAGACTTTCCCGTATTTTCTATTTCCTTGCGTCTGCGCTAGCTATTCGGAATTACCACGTACTCATTCCAGCTGCTATCTATCGCCCAAAGTACATTTATTGATTTTCTTAATTTTTCAGCTTCCTAATGGTAGAACGGAAATATTGATTTTAGAATATTACAGAACACAAAAAACTTAGTCCTAAGTGGCAACTTTCTTTCAAACATTTTGTGCCGTTTTAAAGAAAATGGCGTTTAGTGCTACTAAATACGCGAAATTTGTAGCTCTTTTTCACAGATAATTTTTGAGTTTTCAAAATACATTTGAAAGTTATTTGAATCACTTACATTCACAAATATAATAACGGTTACAAATTGCTGGTAATCTGCATACTAAACCCTGGCGAAAATCGGTGTGTATGCTAAACGTACGCCAATGTAGGGCAAACGTGCACGGAATGCGCATCTGCAATGTACGGATGTGAACAAGAGCTTGTCACGATATGAGTTTTTGTGTACCGAACGTGTAATTTGGCCCAAATGAATGTACGCTTGAGCTGAATTGGAACGTACACGACGTCACGTGTACACGATGTACGTGTACCATTACCAATCGATGCGTGCACCTAGGTTACGAAAACTAACCTAACCTAACATATTTACAGTGGAATGCGTTCCAGTAGAAAATCTTTCACGATTCTGCCTAGATTTTATTCCGGAAAAATTCTCATGAGAACCGAATTTTTCTCAGAGATACATTTTATACTGAAGGTTCCACAAAAAAAAAATTATATATATATATATATATATATATATATATATATATATATATATATATATATATATATATATATATATCCAAACAGAATTGTGCAAAAGATTCACTACTGAAACTGTCCGCGTAAAGGACTCACTAGTTTGATGTTGCATCAAGTACATTCAAATGTGATATATCATGGAAGATGTTTCAGAACACGTTTGATACTTACGAAAATAGCAGTCACACAATAGAATAAACACATTTCTATGAATGAATTTTAATATCTCGTAACCTCATTCTTACAAATTGATTGTATTACTGGTGGTAGCTGGGAACAGAAGAATGTTTTGCTTGTAAACGTATTACCTTGAATTAACTACAGCCCTCCTATCAAACATTGCTTCTCGCAGGTCGGGTGCATTGAAAGAATCAAACAAAACCAAAATTAAATTTAAACAAAAACTTCCTTTATTAACTCTTATCGCTATTCACAACCTCGTCTGCTGCTCTTGGGCTAGGAAAAGTTTACCTATAACACACGGATGAATGAATTACAGTATCTGGCCTTAATCTCAGTAATAGTTCTCTTAAAATTTGCTTGTTTTAAAGGTAGTTGGGAATAGGATGAGATGAATAATATACTCACTCTGGTGATATTATATTCTTTTTACCTGAGAATACAGGAAAAAAATAAAGAGAATTTTGGAACATTTAACATCATAATCAACTTAAACCTTGAGTTGCAATTCATGAAATAATTCTTGTGGTAAGAAGTATTCTAATGAACATAGAATTTTCATTTAATGAGGTAATTTATCAATGATTGACTGGAACTCCAATTGGTGGTTAACTTAGTACAGTGTTTCCAGAAATTGTTAAGCGTAGACTTGAAGAATCAATCCTACCTGGCCTGTTAAATTGTTTTGTACAAAAGATATGTGGATGACCTATTAATTATAGTTGATGAAAATGACATTAAATTTGCTCAATATGTTTAATTCTTGTGATGAATCCAGTTCACTTTAGAAAAAAAATAATCAATCTATAAACTTCCTAGATATCTATATCAAACATGACAACAGAAAAATATCAACAAATTGGTACAGAAAAGGTAATGCTGCTAATCGTATCCTTAATTATTTACCTAAACATCCCATACAGCTAAGAGAGGCATTGTTTATGGCCTCGTAGATAGAGCAATAAAATGATCCCATCCCATTCACCAGGAATGTCATATAAAAATAGTACATGATATATTTATTTTTAAAAAATCCTGTTGAGTATATAAAAAAGCACATAAAGAAGAAGAGAGCAATGCTATGTGGAATGTTTAATATCATACCTGATCAACCCTATTCCAAAACCTTAGCTGTTAACAAAACTATAGTTTTGCCATATGTACCTAAAATTACTAACAAAATAATAAAAAATTCAAAATATAATATCTAGACATATATTAACAAACAAACAATCTTATTAGAAATGTTATTAGTAATGGTAAAGATGTCCAGCTTCTGAAGTGGAAAAAGGAAACTATATCCGTTGCCAACAAATCGTGTATTGGCCAAACAAAACGAAGAATAAAACAAAGAATACATGAGCATAAAAATAACTTAGAGAAATTCATTAAAAACAATTTCAAAGCACAGAATTCAGCATTCACTTAAATTTGATTTTGAAAATCTATCAATTTTAGACAAAAACCAAGAATATATGCCAGGTTAATTTCCCAAACGTTATTTATCAAAATTAATAAAATAATAAATTCAAATCAAGAGGGTAATCTTCTTACCACTTCCTATTCCACTTACTACTTTAAATAAAATAAATCACAAAATTTTTTTGAAAACATCTTAAGATGAGTCTCTCTCCATAATTGTATTTTGTATTTGCATGTGTTGCTGGTAGTTTTATCATTAAAAAATATAACTGTTATTTTTAAAATGATTTTGCAGTATTTACAGAACTTATGCCTGAAGATAATTTATTTGATGTAATTCCAATTATAGAAACATCTTGTTTTTATTGGAAGCACAATGTTTCACAAACTAATTGTTTGAAACTTCAGGTACATACATGTATTACATCAAATACAATTTACTGATTGCATGTTAAACAGTACTTCTGATTGTATTAAAACATAAGATATTGAAAACTATAAAGAGAAATTACTGCTTAATAGGTTAAAAAGAAGTACTGTTTAATACGCAATCAGTAAATTGTATTTGATGTAATTCCAATAATTGAAATATATTTGTTTTTATTGGAAGCACATTTCACAAACTAATTGTTCACTACTTCAGGTACATACATGTATGTACCTGAAGAAAATCTTGTTTTTAGAAAATAGTTAGAAATATCTTATTTTTATTGGGCTTCCAATAAAAACAAGATATTTCTATAATTGGAATTACATCAAATACTGATTGCATATAAAGCAGTACTACTGATTGTCTTCAGACATAAGATATTGAAAACTATCGAAAGAAATTATATTCATTCAATTATACACAATAGACAACATTAACCAAATTGGTGTAAAAATTAGCATATGATAGCACATTTTATTTGCATATTGCAAGAATGTTAACTAAGAGTGTAGTATTTTTGGGCATTCATTATGAAAACTTGAAAATTAGCTAATGTGAAGTAAAATGCTTCAGTTAAAAAAATATCAAAAACATCCAATTGGAAACCTGTCGTAACGTATTGCATGTAGCACAATTCAATTAACATGTAGGCTTACTAGTCATAATAACTCAAATATATCTTGGTTTCTTGAAAGAGTCAAGGAAAATTATTCTTAAGTTTAATTTATTTAAGTTTAAGAAAATCATTAGTTAAAAAAAATAAATGCTATGGAGCAACACAATATATTATACTTTATAGCACTAATTTGCACACTTTGCTATACCACTTGAAAATCAAACAAGTTATTTCACTTTCTAACAAAATTATTTTATCTGCTATAAGTTAAAAAAAACAACCTATCACACGAATGAAACCATATTTTCTCTGTGTCAATATATGTGTTGTTGTTTCATTGAAATACACACGCAATTTTCGAAATTGACCAAATCACTGCCTATGAACTGGTGGAACTTAATCTTCATAGTGTGGTCAATTTATAAACAGCCAGCATTTGAATATCCTAGATCATACATTGTATTTAGTTTTCTTTTCTACCTCATCAATAATCAGATTATGACCACTCGACACGTTGGTGAAGGTAACCCTAATGTTTTTAGGGGTTATTTCTGAAACAATAAATATACTATTATTATGTGTGTATTAAATTTAGTCACAATTAAAGAAACGTATTTGCTTACCATTAAACATGATTGTGTTAGGATTATTTCATGCGTTAACTCTTTATGGGCCATCGATGACGATACGAAGAGAGTTTGTTTGCCACAAGTAAACATACTGGTGTTTGGTAATTTCAAGAGCAGACATTCGATGGGACACACATCCACAAAGAAATTAGAAATGAAATTATGCGATTTCCACAGAAAATTGCCGCTTACTTCACGAAATACGCACACTGACCACTGATTAATATATAACTAAACTGCAATCTTCTAAAAGGGCGGGAACTCACCTAACCACCAATACTAACCAACTTTGTGCACACCTTATTTTGTATACAAACGGTACGCTTTATACGGTTTGTGCACACCTCTGGCACACCTTATACAAACGGTTTCAAACTAAGCGTACAAGAGATATGGACTACTGCAGAGCAGGGACGGTGCACAGTAGGCACACAGTATGCTACACTACAGGAACAAGGCACGAAATGAAAAACACGTACAACACAGCTGCTATACAGACCCTCACAACACGGATTTTCGCCAGGGAAGATGTCGAGAGATCTTTCAAAAATATTAAATTTGTGTAATTGTCGAAAAAACGAAAAAAAAACTCAAAATAAACTTAACATCATATTAAAGAGTGTAATTAGCACTATCCGTTACAAAAGTTTGAAGAAAAAATGGGCAGCCATATACGAGAAAATGGCGTTTGAGCGTTTGTGAAAATGCGGAATTTAGAGCTACTTTTCATAGAAAACTGTTGTTTTTTTTTTCGAGAAAGTTTACTTGACATTATTTAAAGCACATGTACTCATTAATATAATAATGTCA
Organism: Acheta domesticus; assembly: GCA_031308135.1. Taxonomy (NCBI): domain Eukaryota; kingdom Metazoa; phylum Arthropoda; class Insecta; order Orthoptera; family Gryllidae; genus Acheta; species Acheta domesticus. Next base: position 114,372,579 of record JAHLJT010002406.1, on the reverse strand, counting down.
ACAAATCAACGTTAATGTAAATATTAACGACGTGTGAGACAAGTAAAAAAATTACATTTTTGCAATTTTTGAAAAAAACAAACGAATACAGCAATATGGCTTTTATGTCATCTGATAGAGTACATTACCACTATCCCTACCAAAAGTTGAAAGAAAAAATTTGGTGCCGTTTTTTAGAAAATCTAGTTTTTATAATTTTTTTAAATTGCACATATTGCAGGGAATATTGCGCGAAAACTACTAAATTTTTCACAAAAATGTACATGACCTTAATGAAAGAATTAACTATGAACAAATTTTATTTGAAGGAAAAATCTCTCTCTGCAATTTTGTAGTTGGAGGAAGACGCCGACATTCAATTGAAATTTTCGAAAATACGTAGTTAACCGTGAAAATCTGACCTATGCCTCCTTAATAAGTGTATTTTGCTCTGTTCTTACAAGAAATGTAAAGAAAAAAATTGGAGCCGTTTTTTAGAAAATTTTGAAAATGTCCGAGGAGCTTTATGTAAAGTACCCCCAAATTTTATAGAATCTGTCTCAAAATCTCAAAGCGTCGACTCGAACCAGATCGACCGGGGAATATCCATTTGGAAGAAATCGTACGTATGGTCTAGGCGCTAGCAGTGTTCACAGATGGACGGACAGACGGACGTTTTTCTTTCATTGTTTTATCGGTATCAAGGACCCACAAAATTCCGCGTTTGTACAAACGCTCAAACGCCATTTTCTCATATATGGCTGCACATTTTTTCTTCAAACTTTTGTAACGGATAGTGCTAATTACACTCTTTAAAATGATGTAAAGTTTATTTTGAGGTTGGTTTTTTTTTTCGTTTTTTTCGACAATTACACAAATTTAATATTTTTGAAAGATCTCTGACATCTTTAGTATGCAGATTACCAGCAATTTGTAAACGTTATATTTGTGAATGTAGGTGATTCAATTAACTTCAAATGAAGTATTTTGAAAACTCAAAAATTATCTGTGAAAAAGAGCTTCAAATTTCGCGTATTTAGTAGCGCTAAAACGCCATTTTCTTTAAAACAGTACAAAATGTTTGAAAGAAAATTGCCATTTAGGACTAAGTTTTTGTGTTCTGTAATATTCTAAAATCAATATTTCCGTTTTACCATTAGGAAACCAAAAAATTAAGAAAATGTCAAAAGTGTACTTTGGCGGCGATAGATGGCAGCTGGCACGAGTATTTGGCAATTCCGAAATATCCCCACTATTTTTAATTTTAGGTAAGAAATCTTACTTTCATGAGAGGGTACAAAAGTGTAGAGCAAAGAAGAATTTGATAGTTGGCTGAAATTGAGGGAAGTTATTTTAATTGTCACTTGTTAATGTTTAGGTTCCTTTATATATTATTCTGGCTTTTTAAGAAAATTATTTGTTTTTGATATAGTGTTAATGATAATTTAGGCACTTTGAGAAACTACAATATTCTCAAGAAAGGCTAGCCTTCAATCCTGGTAGGAACGTATTAATGTATCCAGGAAGCAGTGGCGTAGCGTCAGGGGACGCTGAGATGCTGAGCATCCCCGTATATAAGAACTGTATTGATAATCTTACAAGTGGTCTGTTGAGCGAATCACGTATTGTATTAATTTAAAATTGATTTCCTATGATTGAATTCGGCGGGCTGTTGAAGCTGGCCTCTGATTGGTTGGAAGCTAAAATACTTCAGCGTCTGCCGCCAGATTGCGACGAGCAATGACGCATGCGCAGATGGCGAGGTCCCTCTCTCCCCTCTTCACCCCTGGCCCAGAGAAACCCGACTGCTTTACGCTAGCGTCTACTGCGGAAAGAAGCTCGTTTGTGCACGAGAGCGCAGCACACTTCAGGCGTTCAGTAAATTATCTTTCTCTCTCTCACTCGGGAGTCCCCGCTTGGTCATGGGTACAAACTGTAGAAATAGTGCCTGACTACTATTTCTTAATTAATATCCAAGAAATTGTATTATCTCTTAAATAGATTACATATTATTTAAGTCTGCAATGTATAAATTAACAAATGGTCTTATTGCCATTCGCGTATAAGAATTAAAGCTGAGCCATTGTATAATTTGCTTTCAAGACATCGGCAGCCCTGACTGCTGTGAGGATTTTGTGGGAAGCGCCTACACCGTCGTAAGCAATCGAGATCGTGGAAGTAGTCCCAGTGTATCTGCCTTGTGTTGCGTTCGCCTGTAAGACGAAGTAGTTGATAGTGACATTTTGTGTGTTATTGTTGAGCATCCCCAAACGTGTGAGTCACGCTACGCCACTGCCAGGAAGTTGAATTGGGCTGATGATAATGTGAAGAACATTTCCCTTAAATTTGTAGCAACATTGAACAATATTTAGAAAGAGGACTATTGCATCAATGATATAAGGTAACGGGGGTAACATTGCCACATCTTTTTATCTTTGAAAGTTCTACTTTGTTGCATCAATGTTCACAATCATTATTTTGACACTTTAATCCTTCACAAAACTACAATGTTTCTTCAAAATATTGAAGTTGCAGCTTCCAAAATTTCAAAGATTTTATTACGTTTTTAAAAGTAAGTAAAGTGGCAATGTTACCCCCACAGGGGTCAAACATTGCCACCTCTACTTTCAAGTCTCAGGGAAAGTTTAAATGTGTGAGAGTTGGATAGGAAACAGAAACACATAAATATGCATAAAAACATTATTAGTCTTTGGTTTTAGACAGTTTAAATACTCTAAACAGGGATAAATACTGCTTTGAGACCTTAGTCTAGAATACGTTTTATTAACTGCTTTACATTGTGATAAAATGCGATAGGGAAAAAGTGCTTTCTCTTTTTTTATATTTAGCCTGGGAAGCTCAGCAACAATATCGTATTTTGACACAACACACATCATTTAAAGTAGACCTGCTAATTCCATACAGTTCAGTAGTCTTTTCTTACTTAATTTTCCACTATTTACTTTTTCCTTTGATTAGTGCATTTTAATTTCATCATTGATATCATCAACCTTAGATATTGGATTTTTTGTCTTTATGGCAAAGTTATAGTGCAAGTATTGCGACAGCAAAAAAGTAATTTTGTGTCAACTATAATTAACCAATGTTTAGAATTTATAAGTCATATGCTTTACAAATTAAGTCATATGCTTTACAGCTTTGATTCTCATACGCGATTGGCAATGAGATCACTTGTGAATTTATGTATTTCAGACCAAAATAATATTTAATATATTTTAGGAAGAATTCATCTTCTTAGATATTAATTAAGAATCACTATTTCTGTTTGTGTCATGACCAAACAGAGAATCTCAAGTGAGAAAGAAAAATATTTCGCTGGCAACGTCAAGTGTGCTGCGCTCTCTTGCACAAACGCGCAACTTGCTCATACGCCTCTTTGCTCAGTTGTACGCTAGTGTAAGAACCTCGTGAATCTTTCGGAGAGGGGTGTGGTGGGGAGGGGTGAACCTCGCCGTCTCCACTAGAGCATTGCATCTTCGTGATTTTATTCGCTCGAGCATCCCGTCCTAGAGTACAGGATATTCGAGTATCGCACACTCGAATTTCTGTTATTCGCTGGGCGGGAAGTCGTTATTGTAATGCTTTGAGACCTCGAAGATAAAACGTTCATTTCATGTGTGTCATTTTTGAGCGGTAGAGGTTATGGTGCAAAGTGCACGTAGAGATCGTATTACAATAATATACAAATGTAAGGAAAAGAAAAGAAAACTAAGTAACAGAAACTACAGCAAAGGGATGGCGGAGGATATTCTTGCCAAATCTATGAATCTTACTTTTGATTTAAGGTATAAAAACACGATCAAGATGAGACATTAAGCTTTTCTGATCTTAACGGAAGCATTCAAGAGACTAAAAACCAGTGTATAACTGATAGAAGACTGTATGTGATAATCGTATCGAAATATAAAGCGGTTGCTCGCGCGTGAGAAAATATCTAACACGCCGCGCCGCGGTAATCAGCACCTTCTCATACTGCTTCCCTTCGCAGAACTAATAAGAAAGATGAACAAATGCAGAGTTGAATCGTACGGGAAGGCATTATTCAAATTAATCTTCACATAGGGGTAATACAAAAATTTTCTTTGGATTTTAAGAATTAGCAAATATTTTAGTAACATTTATTAATATTTTAATCGTGTTATTCCCAAGACCTTCCAAAAGTATCAATAAACATGACAATGACATAGTTCTAAATAGAATTTAATCTTTGGAAATAAAATATTGTGTAACATTACTTTTTATTCTAGAAATCTTATTTCAAAAATGTTAATAATATAATACAAAAATTACATCTATTATACAAAATAATAAAAAAATAATACAATAAAAAACATAAGTATGTATTAAATTAACATAGTAAATATTTTACCATTCTTCAAAAGTGTATTTGTATTTACAAACGTTCGGTATGGCAAGGCGCGACGCGAACATAGGACGCAGTTTCGCAGCCGCACCGGAAACAAAATAACCTACAGGTCACTAATCGAAAGATGAGCGTCCCTTCACAGGGCGTGGGCCGGAAACTTACGAAAGGATGAGCAAATTTTCCGCTTATCGCCACGGGGGTAGCGTCCATGGATGTGGATGATATGTTACATACCCTCACAATATCAGCTATTCTATTTTAAAATTATTGTAAATTGTCAATTTGTTATTTTCATTTTCTACTACAATATATTTCATTGTATTTCAAACATTGCGCCGTTGAGAATTCGATTCTTCTCGAGGATGAACGAATCAGTCTGAAATGCCGCCTAGCCTGCGCTGAGAATCAGATGCACACTGACCCATTACATCCAGGGTGCGACCGTGGTGCCTACGAAAAATCTGTCGTTTTACGAAACTTCATTGTTCTCTTCGTTGTTTGTAAGAGAACGAGGTTAATTAATGAACATTGTCGTTTTATTTAAGTTTTATTACCTTATAATAAATTATATAAATTCATTAATAACTAATAATGCGTTTAGCAACTATATATTTGTAGCCAATTTAGGTTAGGGATTGTGCTGGTTGAATGCACAAGGGTATGTGACTGTGCAGTCCACGTCTGTGCCCTGGAATGGCGAGCACCACGCGATCCAAAGTGCCTACATAATTATGGAGTCGTATTTTTGTGCCGTGGACAAATTATAGCACACGAGAAACAGTTAAAAATATTTGAAAAAATATGAAAGGAAAGAATTTTATCTAAATAGCTAACACAGGCTAGTTGAGCAATAAAACGGTGATACAAGGGAAAATAGGGAAATTCTGTCACACTTCATTCGAGTTGTATGCTTTTTGGGACACAAGGGCTTGTATTTTCTAGCCGCAATGAAAATAGGGGATCATCAAATAGAGAAAATGTCATGGAAAATATAAGTGAAATAATGAAATATGATAAAACTGACAAGGATGATATGAAAATTCCAGTGTTTCGTGCAATCACTCCAAGAAGTTCAGATTCATTGGATTTCAAGTGTGAGCACGGTTATATCCCATGAAATTAAAAATGAAATTTCTAAAGCCTCTTTTGTCTCCCCCCATACTGAATGAAACCCTTGATGTAAGCAGCAAAGGACAGCTGTCAACTGTTCTTCTTTAAGTGTCTATAAATTGATTGATTTTCTCTTTCCTATTATATTTTTATTATAGATCATTTCCATTTCTATTTTTATTTTGCTTGGTCGTGAACTTGGTCGTCAACTAGTTCTAATTTTCAACCAGTAAACTACATGAAGTACGTGAGCTATTATTACTTTTACTGGATCAGTTTTCTGTGCTCTAATTGATCAAAGTGACAGAAATGGTATTGGTGAATGAGAAATATTTAAATTACTAGCGTACCCGTGCGAGAACTCTCGCATGTTAAATCCCACCCTTTCCCTATCCATTTGTCTATCCTTTCCATAAAGGAGAGGAACTACTAATGTACTTACAGAATATCAAACAAAAGAACAATGCAATTAATGTTTGAAACAAATTTTCAATTAAAGTGTATTCAACATTATAGAGAGATGTTCTTGGAACAATTAATTCTTCTTTAAAAACAACATTTGAAGAAATAATTCAATCTTCCTTGAGAGTTAGCTTTTCGCTTTCCTTGATAGTCAAATAATAGAAAAGGTTTTTACTCTTGAGAAAGTCAGGTAAAGTAGTGCGAAAATACCGGATCGGGGAAGAACAAACCTACTCATTGCAATATTATTTAACTTTCCTTAATTTGTTATGAAGAACCGAGTGGGTTTTGGAGAGTCAGGGTGCCAGCTTGCTGGGGTGAGAAAATTGAAAAATTATTTGTATACTAAAAAGTATTGAATTATTTTCTGCGTCCTTACGTACCTCAAGAAAAGCAATTCCGAGCCAAAAAATATTCAAACTAATGTTTTCACCTTTGAGTACTAAATACCATTTGTTAGCATTAGAAACAATTTGGTAGGCATTAGGAAGCTTACTTCGGTACATGGGAATGTTGCTCAAACGGTGTTTGCATTTTTAATATCTTAACGAACCGACACCTTGAGTTTAATATCAGACGGTGTTTTATTTACAATATGAGTTTGCAGATGGGCGTTGGTGTACATACTTCCAGATACCGCCAACATTTAAATCGTGCGTTTGGACTGCGATCGTTGGCAGTTGTCGGGTGACTTGCACTATTCTTTCTATAATTTTAAATTTAGTTGTTTTTTAATTGATTCACGTAGTATTGAAGGCTAGCGCGTTTTGATTTTTGTCTTCCATTTATTTCAAGCTATTTTACTTAAACTACTTTGAAAAGTTTGTTCTTTGTGTTGTGCCATAGCACAAGTTTTCCCCCATCACCTCTGCGTACCCGTGCGAGAACTCTCGCATGTTAGTCCCCACACTCATTCCTATCCTATTTCCATTCTAAGAGGAAAAGTAGTTAACGAAACGTGTATATTTGTTTCAAAATCTATAAAGGTAACTTGCAATGTATTAACACAATAACAAATAAAATAAAAAACAATGCAATTGAAGTTTAAAAGAAAATTTCAATAAATATTTATTCAATATCATGGAGAATTTTCTTGGAACAATTCACACCACTTCCATAAAGACACCATTTGAAGTAATTATTCAATATTCTTTGTCAATTAGGTTTTAGTTTTTCGTGATAGTCACAAAAATAGTAGCTTTTCACTTTTGAGAAAGCTACGTGTCAGAACTTGACTTGAAAATTTCATCGAATGATAACGAAAATATTGATACAGGTAAAACACAAACACAGTCTTCACTCTTCACTGAACACCCACATCTCTCCACAATTAAGTACACAGCACTTATAGACCATAAAAAACGTTAATTGAATAGTTTCACTACACGCATAAGAAACAATCTTCATAGGTATTGGTATCAAGCAACTATAATAGTACTTCTAGTTGTTGCTGGAGAGCAAATCTTGAATTAATGATCACGCAAATAAACCCCGTCAGACTGCACAAACTCCGGTGTTAACAGAAAGCGTAAATAAAGATTGTCGAATCTAAGCCTTCTAAGCGTGTCGCCACAAAAATTGCTACCAGCAGGAAGGGCTGAAATATTGAGGTGGCCTTGATAGTATTGAAGCGTGGAACCAAAAAGTTAATTGAATGGATTGGGGAATGTCTCATCCTGTAGATTATAATGTAAAAAACGTTTCTCTGAGGCCTTTGGCCTCAAAATTTTACTTTTTAAGGCTCTAAAATGCTTTGTTTAGGAGTTATTTGCCGATGTATGTTGACATGTGATGCTGGTTGCATTTTACATGAATATTGCGATGCGTTTTTTTTAAAGAAATCATATTTTTAAAGTCAAAGTGCAATTCGTCAAGTCTCCGTGAAATTCTCTTTCTTTAGAACCCTCATTTACAAAGATTGGTTGCGTGTGAGAGCCGGAACCCAAAGGTATACTACTGAAATAATACAGGAGACGATAAAGTTTTAAATTATTTTCTCATTTCTCGTGTTACATACCCTAAGCCAAAAGGCAGGCTACGCCACTTCTTATCGCTATTATGACAATAACTAATTCAAATTTCGTGTCGCGCTCACTGCCTGCGCAGATATTGAAAAGTATAAAATTTCAAAGACTATAGGTAGCAAACTTAGTAAGAATTAAATACAAGCAAATAACATTTTATAATATTTGATTATTAAGAAATCATACACATTTTGGCGTCATGGATCAATACAATTTCACACACTTGCTCAGGTGACAATGAGTTTCTCTTGTCTTTTAAAATAATAACTAATGACTAATATAACAACGAATAAAATCTGTTTCCAAACTTCACGTCTCACATTTTTTACTTTAGCTTGTATTCACTGCTGTGAACTTTGTTTTCTAACACATTTTTTCTTCACTCTCCATCACTGTAAGCCAAGTAGTACCTCGAGGTATTTGGAGTATGGCGTACCCGACCGGGTATCAGATGCTCGAATGAATTCGCATCTCAGTGACATCTGGCGGCCAAAGGAGAACTCTTTGGTGCAGTAAGGTTACTCGAGTAAAATGCTCGAATGCAAGGCACTATAATGCGATTTTCGTAACTTTGCCCCTGACAGAAATCAGCTGTTTCGCTGCCATCCAGTCAGGAACTTATATTTCGCGACAGTGACGTCACTATGGTGACGTTCAAGCTCCCGATTGGATGAAACCGTGAACAGCTGATTTCTGTCAGGGACAAAGTTACAAAAATTGCAGTATAGTCTCCACATGCGTCATTGCCCTTCGCAATCTCGTGGCAGATGCTAGAACCATTTTAGCGTCTAAGCAATCAGGGGCCAGTTTGTAATAACGCGCCGAATTCAATCACAGGAAATCACTTAAAATTAATACACAACGTGCTACGCTCAACGGACTACTTGTAAGTTTATCGATACAATATTTAGGATTCTTTGATTAATATTTTAGGTGGGGATGCTCAGCATCTTAGCGTACCTGACGCTACGTCACTGGATTCCGGACCTCAAAACGCTGGCTCAGTTGTGAAACAGATGTTTAATTGGAAAGTTCTCTGGTATAAAAGAATTGAAGGGTTTGGAAGGTCGCTGAATACTAATATGAAGTCGAAAATTTCATGAAATAAAATTAGTACCGATAAAGTTTGGCAGAAAAAGAAATAAAACACAAAATGCTATTTTATTTTCAAAATCGCTAATGTAAGCAAATTTTGACAATAATCAGTGGCGGCTCTACCATAAGGTCACATGGTCACGTGCCCTCCCACTTGTAAAGGAAAATATTAATACAGTAAAATCTGTCTAAACCGGAACCCGTGCAAGCCGGAAACCTGCCTTAACCGGAAAATTTCTCCGGCCCGCGACGTTAAATGGCATCTTTACACGGCATAAAACGGAATCTGTCCAACGCGGAAACGGAATAGTTTTTCATGTCCTGCAAGGCGAAAAAAATCTTCATAAAACGGAATTTCTGTTAATTTAATGCAGTTCTCAGAGAGACGGGAGATCCTCTTATTGGAATGAATGCATCTGCAAGTCTGATTTAATATCTCTGTCCATGTTATGTGTTTCACACGTGACCGCACTGTGAAGGAAATGGGCTCCCGCTGTTATCGTAGAATTCGACCGTGAGGTCATCTGTCTCTCACGGCGTAAGCCGTCGGGGAATTCCCTCTCTCCCGACTCTGTAAGCATGGGTAGGTGTAAGGGCATGGCTTCAATTAACGCCTCTCCCTGCCTCGCGTTGGCAATCGTAACCCCTTCACCAGAACCGAATTGCTCAAGGCGCTGCGAGGGTGTCAGGTAGAACTATACCGCGATTTTTTTAACTTTGTCTTTCAAGGCCCGTCTTCACGATGAAATATGGCACGGTATTTCGCATCTTTCTCAGTCGTACCGCTAGATATCGCATGATCTCGACTGTATGAAGCAGCGCTTGCGATCATGCGACTTCTAGCGGCAGACCGGGAAAGACGCGAAATGCCGTGTGATACTCCATCGTGGCCATAGGGGCTTGACAGGCAGAGTTAGAAAAATCGCAGTGTAGTACTCTGGGTTGTGACGCATTGTGCGCTGAAAGAGTCTGCCAGAAGTTCGAATGCAGCCATTAGCCAGTGAGGTCATGTGTTTTTATGAGTTTCACAACCAGTTTGACAATGATTGAAAAACAACATAAAACTCTACATATTAAAATTTTTCAACGTAGGAAAACATCTGAAAAGTTGTTAGTAAGAGAGAAACCCCAAACACAAAAACTCTAGATTAATGTTTAACACAGTAACATTATTTAAATAAACAAGTCGTGAAATATTTCTTTTACCTAATTGTCAGAAATAATTATGTTTAATATTCATTTATTGATGATTTCTTCCATAAATGAGTTTCATGTTAGTATACGTTTTATAATTATAAAGTCATCTTACTAGTTTCAGGACGGAAATATCAACATAAAAAGTGTCATAAAGGACAATTCTGCCTAAAACGGAAACCTCCCTAAACCGGAAATTTTTTTTGTCCCAATCGTTTCCGGTTTAGACAGATTTTACTGTAGTGGACTGAAATGCGTGTCATATTATCGAGTAATAATTCTAGAGAATTTACGTTAAGGTTTTCACGGGCGATATCGATACTATTTCACAGCGCTGATAACGAGGTAGTTGTGGCAACAGGGCGAAGTCCGCAAGCTTTACAGATGTACAAACAACGCTCGTTGTGTCTGAGAAATGAAATGCTTATTAGCTCAGCCGCGTAATCTTGATAATACAGTAAAATCTGTCTAAAGCGGAACCTGTACAAGCCGGAAACCTGTCTAAACTGGAAAATTTCTCCGGTCCGTGAAGTTAAATGGTATTTTACACAGCATAAAACGGAACGGTTTTTCATGTCCTGCAGAGGGGAAAATCTTTATAAAACAGAATTCCTGTTAATTTAATGCAATTGTCAGAGAGTCACGAGATGTTCTTAATGAAATGAATGCGTCTGTAAGTTTGTTTTAAATTCTCTATCTCTGTGACACGCGATTTACTAGTGGCAGCCGGACATTGAAGGAGAGGGGCTTCTGTTAACGTAAAATTCGACCTTGAGGTCGCTTGTCTTTCAAAGCCTAGGCCCTCCCCTCTCTCCCGACTCTCGAAGCGTGGGAAGGTGTACGGGCATGAGTATTCAGGCGTCTCCCTGCCCCGCGTTGAAAATCATAACTCCTCGAACAGATACGCATTGCTGAAGGGCATGCGAGGGTATCAGAATGTCATAGTACAGGGTTACGACGTATCGTGCGTTGAAAGAGTCAGCAAGCAGTCCAAATACAGACAGCAAGGTGTGTATTTTTCAACTCAGTCAAAATTTGTCAAAAAAGAGTAACGCATTTTGGTAATTATAATAATGGAAATGTTAATTATAGTAATGGTAATGTATTTTGATAATTATAATAAAGTCATGTAATTTACTATTTTCAGGGCAGAAACTTCATTATCACGAGTCATAAAATGGACAGCCTTGCATAAAACGGAAACCTCTTTAAACCGGAATTTTTTTGTGTCCCGATCGATTCCGGCTTAGATGGATTTTACTGTATCAGCAGCTGTGAATTCTGTGCGAGTTATTTTTTCTTGAGCGTGTGCGTTTGTTGTTTCAATTGAATTGTTTTCTCTTCTCATTCAGCCGAGTTAATACGTGAGAAACCAGTGAGGAATTTCAAGTGTTTTTCAGTTACAGCCCTTAAACTTCAAAATAACATTTTTATTAGTTATTTTCTAGCTTTTTTTTCGTGCCCTACCTGGCCTGAAGTTTAGGAGCCGCCACTGACAATAATTATGAGAATGAAAGACGCATAAAGAAAAGTAATTGTTTTTATTTATAAATTGTTGTAATTACATACAGTATCAAAAGAAAATTATTAAGCGGCTCAAAAACTCCTTTATTCAAATACGTGCCAGAAATGCAGTTGCAGCGACTTAAATGATTTTGAAAGGTAATACGTAGTTACTTGTATTTTCAGTATTTTCTTGTAGATACTACGTCGTAGTATCTACAAGAAAATTGCAAATTTGGCTGTACTTAACACTTTTTTCAGAATTTCTAATTCATTTTTTTACTTCAGTAATTAACAAATATTCAGAATTCAATTGAACTAAATCTTTCATTTTATTTCGTGTTATATTAGTACCAAAAATGTTAATAAACTGATCATATTCTCCGTATTAGAACGCGGTTGCACGTGGTTAGCTTTCGAACTGGGCTCTGGAGACGAACATAAAGGTGTGTCCCCTACTTGCATTTTAACTCTGTGACTATAGAAGTAAACTATTGTAAACATAAAATCTCTAATTATGATTTTTCATTTTTAACCAGATTTTTGAGTTCGGGAACACGGTGTAAGGTACATCTTACACAATGTTCGGGAATCACTGTGCAACATCTCGACAACAGCGCTTCAGTTTCCTCATGCTCGCGTAGATATTGCCTTCTCGAAATTCAGAGTACTTCTGAAAAACAGTGTTGCTTAAGCAGTTCTCCCTAGATAGCGCTGTGAAAACCCCAAAACGACAAAAAAATCCCAAATTCAAAATAATTATTTCATATTTAAAATAAATGTGGAGGTATGGAAATGAAAGAAATACGAAAAATATTATTAATTTTATATGACGATATTTACATTTTACAGTTAACTTGTCACTAACAGTCAAATTGAAACGATATTAGAATTTTTAAATAAAATAAATAGATTTTATTTAATTTTCATGAATAAATAATTTATTATTTACTTTGTTCCCTAGTGCCAACCGTACCATTCATGATACATGGCATATCTTATACTGACTGGAATGTAATACATATGTTTTATTATATTAAAATATTTCATAAAATAAAGATAATTAAGTCCAATGTCTAAAATAATACAAATCAAGAAAAATAATTCCGGACACTAATGAGTTAAAATAAACCACGTATTAAATATTATTTTGAAATACAAAAACAGATTTTTCAATCTGTAACATGTAGTACCTACGAGTCACAAAACATTGACATAAGTGTTGTTAATTTAATTTCTCAAAAAACAATTCTTTGCTGATTGTACAATCAGCTGTCCATTCTCATTTGAGACATTACATCAAAAACACTTACGTCAATACGTTGTGACTCATACATGTTTTCGTTGTTAAACTTTTTCAGCATTCGCGAAGTGGGTATGAAATTTTGACAGCCACCAGTCAAGCGAAATTGAACCCGTATAATAAAGTCAACAGTCGAAATATATTATTATATTGTACAGAAAATTACAATTATTTTTTGGGAAATTTTGCCGCTCCCGCAAAGTGTCGCCTGGAGCTGGCCGCCCCCTGCGATCTCCACTACGCTGCGCCACTGGTCACCTTTCACTTTTACCTGGAAGGGTAGGTATAGTCGGTTTGCATTTTACTTTATGCCCACCCGACCAGTGTATACCCTTACCTCCCAAAATTTTAAAACCAAGTTGAGTTCTCATCATTGGCTAGTGTGATGATTTCACAATATGATACAGGATTAACATTTTAAGAACTCAATGAAATCCCCCAAGTAAAAAAAAAAAATTGCCCCCTAAAGACCAAAAAATCCTCTAAATTTAGAGGGAAAACCCCTAATCTGGCAACACTGCTGAAAAATCGGGTTGTTGGTCGGACTGTGTGTAGCCGAGAGTCCAATTTCGTTGTTCGGACGACCGTCCGAACTTTGGTAGAACTTTTCAGAGATTTCATTTTTGTTTTTCTCTTCAAAGTTTTAAACTGTCGAATTTTGGGGAAAAGTTTAAAAAAAGTCTTTTTTTAACCCTTAAATATAATCCAGGGCTGTATTGGACCCAACCAAATTTCGTTATGTAAGTTTAATTACAAAATAAATATTTGGGATATGGTACTCCCACGTAAATTCAGTTAGTACGTTTGGGAAGGGTTTGCACAGTTTCCGCCTTCTAATAGTCTCGCAGTGGAGTGCGAAAGTGTCCTTGGGGTTTACTGGACCCCAGTGTTATATTTACGTGTGTGTTTTTCAAAGTTGCAATTTTGTTTGTTTCTAAGGCCCGCAACAGACTACACCGAGGAATGTGTTTCCAGAAATGTGCGACGAGAAATGTGGAAAATCGAAACAAGGGACTCTTATGGACCCCCACACACTTGAAAGAGTTTCCTCGTTCGCCTCTGCGGAGGCGAAAGAGTTCCTCGCTCGATTCGGTCGGCGAGCGAGTTTTCTGGGACACATTTCTACTCCTTCACTTGTTATACGACATTTAGGCGTTCTCTGCCGCAGGAAAACACCAGTGCATAGAACTGAGTGAGGTTATAACATTTGACAGTAAAAGATGCGATAAACTACCAGTTTTTTAATTGTTTTCTTGAATTTTCTCTTAAAACGGAAATGAACAAGTAAAAACTGTATGGAAGATATTCTTATTTGTGTGAAACCCGCTCATAATGAGTAGTATAAAAATAAAAATTTGAAGCAAGAAACTTGAACGGGTATTGTGAAAGAATTGAATTAATTTATTACTTTCTTAATTGGTATTTATGAATGAATGATTATTAATTGTAAATTTTATTATGAATTATTTGATCATTCATTATTCAACCAACAAATATAGTAAACCAGAGCGTGGTAGAGATTACGGAGTTCAAGAAAATTTGCTGATGTACAACTTCTCCCTTATACGTCACTAACATCCTGTTTTTTTTTTACATTAAATAATGATTTGTATGCAATGTAGTAGTGTGTTTCTCTCTAGGTAATTCGAACTCGTTGAACAAATGGTTTACGATTATTGTAACAAAACAAGGATATCACGAGTTAAAATTACATAGCATTTAATAAAACAAGAAATGGGACTCTCAGATGATCTCATAGCTAAAACCGCTGCTATCACTCTTGACTTGTGGCACATAGAGGCATTTCGAGACATCGAATAACCTCTTTGCAGTGTGTGGACGCAGCCTCGCTGCCCTCTTTCCACATTTCTCGTCGCACATGTCTCGCAACGCATTCCTCGGTGTAGTCTGTTGCGGGCCTAAGACTTTTTCTAGACAAAATCACATTAAACATTAAAGATAATTCACACCTAATATGAGTTTTACTAGACGAGAGTGATAACGAAGAAATATCGGAAAGCTTGTTTCGTGATCACTCAGATTTGGATCCTGATTTGGTTTTAGAACACGATTTTCTATTTATTATTTCGTTATTCAAATTATCGTTTTCCATATTATCGCGGCAAAAAGTATTATTCTTTCATGAAGAACATGAGGGTTCAGGGCAGGAATTTATAGCTAATTTACATTTGAAAATATATTTTATTATATAGGAGCGAATATTATGTCAACAAAACTTGAAAAAAAAAAAACGCTCTTTTCTGTATTCAAAATTCGACTAGAATAAGGTTTAGGATAGAGATCACAGAATTATGAAAACGTGCACAAAATTCACTTCTCCACATAGCTCATCACACACAGTTTTTAACTGTTTTTGACGTAAATAAATAAATAAATTTTCAATAGTTTCAATTGCTTTTTTACAGAAATGTTATTTTCAAATGTGTAAATTAAAAATAGTAGTTAAAATTTAATTTTTTTCATTTTTCAGTCAAAATTTACTTCTATCAAATCTCTAATGAAGTATTATTTAGTTGTTGTTTTTAATCTCAATAACGCCTCATTTGTTAAGGTATTATTAGAAAAACTGTTTACATTTTTAAGTTAATGATAATACTGGGTTACAATACTTTATATGGCCTTTAATCAAATATAAAGTTTAACAGTGATATTTTATTTCAAAAACAAAAATTATTCATCCAAATCTATACACTTTTGTCAAAATTGGTGTAATGTTTATGAATGGTGCTAATATCTTGGATTTTACTCATCGCAAAGTAAGTTAAAAAAAATTGGTACATTCAGGTAAAATTTACCTTCGATTTGTGCGGTTTGACTTGAAATGACCCGACTCGTATAACTCACTGTGTAAACACGGAATCCGAACAATATGCCTAGTAAACAAACTGCTACCAACGCATTCTATTGGTGTTTTCGAGTTTGAACGGGAAAAAGTTCAAAGTATCTCCAGTTTAAATTGACAACGGTTTGGTGGCGTGTGACTTGAAAAGATGGCGGATAACCAGCAAAGTAGGTTTGAAAAGTCCTTAGGTTTGCTGACAACACGTTTTGTTTCTTTGTTACAAAAAGCTAGGGATGGTGTACTGGATTTGAAAGTTGTAAGTACATGTTGTATTTATTATTTTTGAACCTATTATAATGTACTTGTTTCCTTGACCCCGTTTCAAATTGTGAGGTTATGTGTACGTTAGATATTGTTTTGTAATGATGATTTTAGAAGTTTTTTGTATTGAAATCGCATGTTTAAGTGTTCAACTAAATATTTATTCATGATGTACTGTTATGCAGGCAGCGGACATTCTTGCGGTGAGGCAGAAAAGAAGAATATATGATATAACAAATGTTTTGGAAGGCATTGGGCTTATAGAAAAGAAGAGTAAAAACAGTATACAATGGAAGTACGTATAGTTCCGATGAATATTTGTAGGAAGAAGTAGAAACAGCCTAGTGGATGACAAAATGTATATTTGTCATAGTAAGATTGTTAAGAATTGACATAATCGGCAATTAAAATTTTTCCTCAGAATGACCTTCTGAAATACTTTTCTTTCCTAATGAACTGAGTTCAAGGAAGTCTTCCTTTGTGATGATCATATTTTAGGCTCAAGCATTCTAATGGGCTTCATGACAGTGATTTTTAACTTACAAATAGCAGATGTCTATTTTAAATATCAATACCACATTTTGTTTACGCAGCAACTAAGCTGTCAACTGCTTGATTTAAAATTGCATTAACTTTAGCAAATTGTATATTAATTCTAAAAACAACATATGATATATATATTGATCTCAAAATGTCTTTTCCCAATTTGTATAACAAATTAACGTTCTTAACTATTTTGTTGTTAATGTATTCAACATGGTCTTTAAAACTTGAATGGTTATCTGTAATCACTTGAAATATTTCCTAACCTATTCCAGATTTGCATACACAAGTACAATTGATTGTCTTGATTCTACATCTTCCCTAAATTTGTCTCTCCCTTTAATCATACATTTTGTTTCATCACCATTTAATACTCAAAAAGGTAGTGTATTGCTAATCAGAGTAATTTCTAATTAATTATATTTATCACATTTTCTTCTTTTTTATGATTGATAAATTGAAGTATCATCAGCAAACAATGTTTCCATCTTTTTACCATCCATGATAAAAGCATAGAAGTCTTAATTTACTCCTTTATGGCACTCCATGTATTACTCATTTTTAATCTGATATATTGTTGTTGTTTGTTTGTTTTAATAATAAATTGAGTTAAATATACAGTTTCTATCATCAAAATCTCAAGAACACAAAAAATATAAGAGCAAAAACAAACCAGTATGGACATTCAATTTGTAAACTGTTGATCATGAGAGGGTAATGGAGTGACATCATTGGTTTGGTTAATCATTAATTTAACCTATCCATTACTTCAATGATTGCAATTTCTTTTCAAATTGTATTAATTTCAATTTTGGATTTCTGTGTGGTTAAACCCAAGTCTTTTTCTCTCTGTGTCTGCTTGGACCATGTTGATATTCAATTACTTTTATAACAAATTTTTGGAATTTGTTATTCTTCTACTCAGTTTGCTCAATCGTAATATACCTAGAGTAATTGGAGATATATTCCTAATTATAAATGCGGACTACATAACTTTACAAGTTTTTAATAATTGGTGTTTATCAAAAATAAAATTTGTTTGAAGGGGTGCTGGACCTGGGTGCAATACTCAAGAGATGGCAACACGACTAAGTGGATTGAAGAGGGAGATTGCTATTTTGGAGGATCATGAGGCAAAATTAGATACTCACAAGCAGGTTGATAGGCAAAATTAATCTATAGCATTATTTATATTATTGTATGTTTTAAAATTGTGTAACGTTCGTTCTATTTGAATTCTTTAGTGGGTGCAACAAAGTATTCGTAATATTACTGATGATGTCGAGAATAGTCATCTTGCATATATCACACATGAAGATATATATAAGTGTTTTGAAGGAAACACACTACTTGCCATCCAGGCCCCTAATGGGACTGATTTAGAAGTTCCCGTTATTAATGAACAGGTAAAATTGTAATGAAAAGTTTTAATGTTCTTGTGTCTTGATCAAAACTAAATTGTAAATGTTTCTTTTTAGGAGCCAAATGGCAAGAAAAAGTATCAGATTCATTTGAAGTCAACACTTGGGCCCATATATGTGCATTTAGTCAACCAAGAACTTGGAAGTGGAGATGCAACATCTGAAACACTGACAGCTGAAGATTCAGTTCAGGTAAGAGGTGCTAATGTTTTAATTTAAATGATAAGTTTTTTCATCATTTTTATCCTCCATTTACTCTGTGTGTCTAATTGTGAGACTTTGTCTAATAGAAAGAGTCTATTTCCGAGGAGTCATCTGGATCTAATTCAAAAACTATTACGTTACCAAAATATGAGTCCTCCTGCTACTCGCTCTGCACGACTTAGGAATTCCCCAAATAAAGGAACCGCAGCATCTCCAAAAGTAAGTTCACTCCCCCCTTTTTAGCTTATTACATTAAAAACCCAGAACAAGATTTGCCACCCAGACCACTGTATGATTTAGCTACACAAGGGGAGATTTAGGAGTACGTTATGCATCAACTTTTCTTGAGCAGAACTTATCAGCCATCTTATTGATACATCCAGATTGCTGCTGAAGTTAATTGGTAATGGTGCTGTGGGATTTTTGCACTAGCTGTTGACAGTTGTATCCTGGAAATCTGATCTGTGATTACAATCATTATCACAAACTAAGAATAGACACCCAATGATATGTTTCTTTGTTCCAACATTTTCTTAGTTACTAAGGTATTTGTGGTCTTCTCATCTTTTTCTTGTTCAATCTTTTTTGCCTATTACCTACATGGTAAAGAGGAAGTATTGTAATGTTGCAGTAGAAAGTCACAATTTAGTGTCAGAAAAACTCATATTGTGGGCTCCTGATGTCAAAAAAGTGAATGAATTGTGTTCCTCTTTGTAGTAAATTAAATTTCCTTTAACACGTTGTGTAGTCAGAATCCAAGTGGGTCATTGGCACTAAGAAACTGGTTGAGGGCAAAACATCTGTCTGTCAGGTGATTGCTAGTGCATAAACTTTTCAAACGGTTTCGTCCAAAATTTATATTTTCTGATTATCTGTCTGAACTTGAGGTCCTGCAAATTTGAAACACATTTTGATTTCAGGAGATACTTTGCAAGAAGCCTAACAGTCAAAATGTAAAAAAAATTGCCCCAAAAGTTTTTGATTCAATTTTTTTATTAGGTGGAACAAGGAATGCTTAAGATGGGACAGGTTTTCTTTTTGTTGAACTCTGTTTTCTTCACAGTATTGAATTTTTAATTTTTTTAAAAATTAATAATAATAATAATAAAACAAAGAATGCTTATAAAAATGCTGGTCCTATTTTTTAGTGAATTCACTGTATGTTTGAAAATTCCAAAACTGATATTGAGTATAAGAGATTTTTTTCATCATGAAAATTGTTTTATAAAATTAGATCTTCAATGCGGTGATTTTCAATTTGTTAAAAGACAAGTAAATATTCATGTAATTTTGTGCTTGAAAAAATAACCATCGCAGCACCGCAGTCATCCCTTATAAAAATGTACAATTGAGGAATGGGTGATGTCAATATATTTGATATAGGGCATACATTTGAGGCAGTATAGAGAGCCAGAAACAGATCGAAGAAGTGGTACTTGCCAATGTTCAGATTCTGTTGAACAGTGCTCTGGTGAACATTTGGTTGCTGTATTCACAGTTCACAATAGAATTCCTCCTTTGGAATTTATTAGAAGTATCACTCTTTGTTTACCCACATCTCCAGAGATAAAGAAAATCCTCAGTGTGAAGCCCTTGGGAATTTTCCTGTTGTTATAAGAGCCAATGGTATATGAACCATCTTGTTAAAAAAACAAGTTACTCAAAGAAGCCGTAGCTTCTGTGGAAGGTGCACAAAATATAACATGGATTGCATTCAAAAATCGTTTTGTGAAATTTTGTGAGTTTTGCAGATTGGAAAAAAGTGTATTGAGTATGGCAGTACATGGTTTTGCCCACTGTATGATATGTCATACGCACTAAAAAACACTCATTAGAAATTACTTTTTGTGCCTGAAACATGTTTTTCCCATAATTTCTATCTCCCTTAGAAGGGTCAGGCCCAGTTTGTACAAAATATCACAAAAAAAAGCAATGATATTTTATTCTCATAATGCTTGGCACAGATGAAATCTGATCGAAATACATGTTGAGGTGTCAATATTTTTCAAGTTACAATATTTGAAGATGAAATAAAAAATTATTAAGAATTCTTAGTTGTGGTCAAGGAGTTTTGGACAAAATAAAAATAAAATGTTCCTTCAACTCCAAAGTTTTTACAAAGTTAAAAAATAAAAATTGTCTAACAACAACTTGCTATAAACATGAAATAATTGATGTAATAGTTGTGAGAAAACCCCTTGCTTTTAATTTATTTTTGATTAGTTTTTTAATGAAAATTGTGATAACCTTCTTAAACAATCTCGGTTTATTGATGTATTGTTGGGCATTCCAAATATAATATTATATTATATGAATTATTGTCATCAACTTTCTATTTTTATAGAGTGAGCAGCCCAGAGCACCATCTCCCACGAGTGGCAAACGGAAAAGAGGGCCTGGAAGGCCTCCTAAGCAACCTAAATTGGAACCTGATGTAACAGAACAAGATCCCGAGTTAATGGATTCTGACATCATTCTTAGTGATGTCATTTCTGGAGGTAACTCAGGTACAATATGTTAATGAAATTTAAGTGATGCGTAAAGTGTCCATAAAAGAACATACCCTTTATTATTTCTAGAAAAATGTGTTGTATGATCATTCAGTTCTTTTGAAATAACCATATCTTGGTTTCCATCATATTGAATTCTTATTTTACCACTCGTATTTCATTTTCACAAAATCTCTTCAAAATTATTGTTTCATTGGTATGCATGTAAGAAAGTTTTCATCTTTTAATTACACTTTATATTCTGTACAATCATTGAATGTTACAATTGTTATTTGTTTATTTTTCCTACCACAACTGCTCTAATTAACGGTTGGAAGGATGTGTGTGTCCAATATTACAAATAGTTATTTACAAATGGGAACCTGCTTTTAAAATCCTGCAGTGCTTGTAAACATACTTATTTTGATTTGAAATTAATGTTTGCGAATCAGTTAGGCCTCCTGCAAAACTATGTTAGTCAAACAAGAGTGAAATCTGTCTTTAAGTGGTCATTAATAGTTTTGGCAAAAATGAGTGGTCAATTGTGACCTGTTCAATGAAGGTTACGAATTTACAGGAAGTGTAAATGTGTTTGGTACACTCATTTATAAACGTAAGGAAAATACAATATTAAAACAAAGTATTCTTAAATAATTGTAATTTTTACTTTCACGCCACCGCTTGCGCAATAGAGAGAAATTAATATAATGCTGAAAGAAAAACACTTATTACAGGGCTCTGGTATCGATAAAGTGGATCAATCCAGTTGCTAAATTTAGGGGGGGAAATCCTTTAATATGTAATGTAGCCAGAATCCATGTTTTGTGGGTCGTTAATGTTAAAAAATCAAAACGGCTAAGCATCAGTCCGTCCGTCTGCCTGTCTGTGAACAACGCTAAACCATTCAGACTATTTTCTCTGAAACTGATATTCCCTAATAGATCTGGCTGATGTCGCAGCCCCTTGATTTTGAAACCAAAATTTTAATTTTGGGGGATACTTTACATGAAGCCCCTTGAGACATTTTCCAAATTTTCAAAAAAATGGCTCAATCATTTTTCATTAAATTTTGTTGTTGGATAGTCCGAAGGAAGTTTAAGTGCAGATCTCATGTTGGTTGAAAACCCTCATTCAATTTTCTAAAATTCAAAAACTTCAAAATTTTTTCGGCGTCTTCCCACAACTACAATTCTGAAGATAAACATTTTCCTTTCTTAATGAAATGTGTTCATGAAATCAGTTCTAAAAATAATGTCATGTTCAATTTTTCAAAATCATGAGTGTTTTTTTGAAATTTTTAGTTGAACATAGGTAATTTTTCTTTAAATGTTTTTTACTTTCCTGTATACGTACATATACAGAGTGATATATGTAGTATAGGGAAAGATATGTAATGCTGCGTGAAAAAATGGCGAATTTTCGCTAGAAAAAAATTCGTTGCCGGGCTGTGATAACAAAAAAGTGGATAAATCCAGTTGCTAAATTAAGAAGAAAAAAAATCCCCTAACACCTGGTGTAGCCAGAACCCCTCTTTTGTGAGTCCTTGATACCGAAAAACCAATTGAAAGGAAAACATCCATCTGTCCTTCTTCAAAATTCTTCAAAATCTAGGGGTTTTTTACATGAAGCCCACCAGACACTTTCAAAATTTTCTCAAAAACGGCTCCAACTTTTTTCTTTAAATTTCTTGTATGAATAGAGTAAAATACACTTATTAAGATGGCATAGGTCTGATTTTCACAGATAACTCTGAATTTTTGAAAATTGTGAAAGCTTGAATTTTTTTCGGCGTCTTTCTCCAACTACAAAATTGAAGATAGAGATTTTTCCTTCAAATAAAATCTGCTCTCCAAAGTGAGTTCTTTGTTTAAGGTCATGTACATTGTTTTGAAAATTTTAGTAGCATTCGCGCAATATTGCGTGCAATATGTGGAATTTTAAAAAATTACAATAACAAGATTTTCTCAAAAACGGCTCCAAATTTTTTCTTTAAACTTTTGGTAGGGATAGTGCTAAATGTGCCCTATTAGATGACATAAATGCCATATTGCTGTATTCTTTTGTTTTTCCAAAAATTGCAAAAATGTAATTTTTTTGACTTCTCTCACGTCGTTAATATGTACACTAGTGGCGAATTGTTCACATTATTACATTTATGAGTACATGTGCTTAAAATTATGTCAAGTAAAGTTTATCGCAAACACAACCGCTCTCTGTGAAAACTAGCTCCAATTTCCCTGTTTTCAGAAACGCTCAAATGCCATTTTCCCATAAATGGCTAAAAAAAATTTCTTCAAACTTTTCAATTGGATAGTGCTATTGGCACTCTTTAATAAGTAAAGTTTACTTTGAGGAAATTTTTTGTTTTTTCAAAAATTACACATAAGTAATTTTTTGTAAAATATCTCTCACATCTTTAATATGCACATTACCAGCAATTTGTAAACATTATTATATTTGTGAGTGTAAGTACTTCAAATAACTTCAAATAAAGTATTTTGAAAACTCAAAAATTTTCTGTGAAAACGAACTTCAAATTTCGCATTTTTAGTAACGCTAAAACACAATTTTCTTTAAAATGGCACATACTTTTTAAAAGAATATTGCCATTTAGGACTAGGTTTTTTGTGTTCTTTAATATTTTAACCCTTTGCGGTCCTCTGTCCCGTGTGGCAGGACACAGCGTTTTCCTCGTTGCAGACCCTTTAAATCCCCAGGTAGCTGGTTGCACCGGTCCGGCGTGCCGCGGCGTATGAAACTGTACTCGGATTTCAAATTATTTTTCGTATTATTACAAACAAAACATTTTAATTTATTTGCGTAATTCATAATACATATTTTTGTAACTTATTGTTTGGTGGGGAGAGCTTCACCTCATTACCAATAACGCCTGTATATTGCATTGTATGAACGAAGTCCGAGTTATCATTACTGTCATTTTCTTCACACTTCTCGGAATATCTCGAGAAAATGTTTTCAAATTCTTACTTTCCAGAAGATTGTTAACTCTCACAATTGTTTACCGATTCACACAATTCAAGTTTCCACAATCTCGAACACTTACTTCTCGAAGTCACCATAAGTTCAACTGCAACCTCGTAAGCAAACTGATTTAAACAACATAAAATGGGCTAAGTGAACAATACAATGAAGGAGAATACTGCCTAATCTCTTCTGAAGATAATTAGTTGTACAGGAAACCGGTGCCATTTACCTGAGTAAAATAATACGGAGTTAAATATAGGTCCCGCCCCACGGGACAAAGGACCAGAACCAGGAAAAAGGAAAGTCCCGTGACGCGGGACATCGGACCGCCAGACGAAGAAGACGGAAAAGTGAAAGGACCGCAAAGGGTTAAAATTAATATTTCCGTTCTACCAATAGAAAAATTAAGAAAATGACCAAAAAAAAGTACTTTTGGCGGTGATAGATGGCAAGAAAGAGCATGTGGCAATTCTGAATAGCTAGCGAAGACCCACGGAAATAGAAAACCAATACGGGAAAGTCTGTGCCATTCTGTAAAATCACTAGTTTCTTCTTTTAACTTTTTTGTCTAGAACTACAATTGTGAAGATACAATTTTTTTTCTTAATAAAATGTGTTTATCAGAAGCAAATCTTCAAGTACGGTCATATTCAACTTTTTTGAAGGGGGGAAAAAAAAAAGAATTTTTAGTGTAATTTGGCGAAAAACATAATCGCCTGCTCCAAATTTTCTGTGCTTTGAGAATGTAATTCCAGGCAGTTGGGGTCCTGTTAGATTTTGTATATTATTTCTGATTTCTTTGATCATTTGACATTCATCCTTTTCTTGTATATTTACACATTAATTTTTGAGAAATTATTTAAAATCTATTTGGAATATATGAAAATTGCTAGCCTTCAGGGAAAATCAGAGGCGAATGCAACAATGACTCTGGAGCTAATTTTTGTGAATTATACTTATTGTTGGGACATGATTTACCTGTGTCGAAAGCAGATATAATTGTCAAATTTGTGTTGATATTTCCTTGGAAATATTTTGTTTTTTCACCTAATGTTGTACAATGTGTAATGAGTTTTACAAAAAATTATGTGAGATATGTGTTAATTCGAAATTGTCGTATAAATAGTACTACATAACTATTCCTAAAGGCAAGGAAGTACGTGCTTGTTTGAGGACACTCGTTTTTTCTTTGTTCAATTGTTCATTAAATTGATAAATTATATTTTCCAATACACTAATTCTAATTCAGATATTTCCTTGCTTTGTAACACTAGAGATCACTGCAAGGCAACCGAGAAAGTTTTATCTTGAAATAAACGTGTCTGACAGAACAATTACTGGTAATTACTTCTACAATAGATTTAAAAAATTAGGTTGTTTTGATGGTTTTTAAAAAAACTGTAATTTTTAGAAACCCTTTCACTTTTGACCAAGTAATAAGCATTTCTCTATTATCCAGTGCTCAGATAAGCATTAAAAAGAATTCGTATATTTCCCACTGCTCAGTGACTCCTGAGAAACATTCTGTTGTTTTACACAAAAGTATTATATTGCCCGAATCCTGAACTATATACTTCCCAATAAGAGAATATTAGAATGTGCCAGGTCTTGTTTTCTTGTCATGAAAAAGAAAATTTAGGTGAGAAACAAAAGCAAGTCACAGTATTCAGTAACAAAATTTGAATAAAATGCAAGTAAAATACAACCAGACCAATCATTTCAATTTTTTTTAATTGTACACTGAAAGTATTAAATTACCCCCAAAACCAAGCACCAAGAAAAATGAAATTAATTAATAAATTTCAGTAAAACTGCCATTTTTATATCTCTTAGCTTCTTTATAGGGGAACTGCCAATGGTTAGATTTCTTTAATTGTCCAAATAATGATATTGATTTTCGAATGTGTTTGTTTTAGATGCAAGTATGGGTGGATACCATGGAGAACTTGATGAATTTCTCTCTCACGATTGTAAGTACTTTGGAACTTGTCATGCATTTACATGTGTAATATCTGTTTTTCCCTTTCCTGTTCCTTGTCTCTTTCCTTTTTCCATTATTTACTGTATTTACCTGATTTTAAGACAACCCCTAATTTTGAAGAGGCAACCTGAGAATTTTTTATTTTTAAGTAATTCAAAATTAAGACATCATAAAATTGAAAATTATCTTAATGATCAGAAAATTGCATTGATGATGAGAATGTTAAGACTTATTGCCTGAACTATCATTTTCTTGTTCCTTAAAATCATTCTAATCATTGTTTTGTCACCATCCTCATCTTTACTTGTATCAATATTTCTTTCTTTTTGGTCCTCCTTCCATGCTGCGACATCTTCTGACTTTTAGGCCTCTGAAAGTTTTGCGTGTTGAAATTGCATTGTTCTTAGTTTTTCATCAGACGCCACTTAAGAACATTCTCTTCTGTATTACCAGATTTTCTATCTGTCTCATACTTGTCGATAGCCACTGTTTCTTTAAAAGTTCTTTCACATTCTTTAACAGAATAATCTTGAAATTTCCCTTGGGACACCACTCTGTAGTAGCACTGACCGCGGGGGCAGGGAAGCGTGTGTGCTTCAGTGAGGTGGAGGGCTAAGCGGCGGTAGCATGCATGTTTTCGCGTGTTTGTTTTAAATCAGGAAATAAAAATAATATAGCTAACTATCGGCTCTTATCCATTCTGATTGTGATTCCAAAACTGCTAGTTAGTTAATGCCTTATTTTACGTGTCGAGACTCGGGCCATCAGGCCTGCTCTTCTGTCTGACCACGCAAATTTCACTACGCTCCTTTCACCTACCAGAGAAGATATTATCTCGGGCAACAAAAGAGGCGATTTTGAATTTAGCTCAGAGGCTTCTTTTAAGCTTGAGGATCTTTTACATGCAGTAAATCTACTAACATGGGACAGCCGACTTAACTTCCCCACCGAAGGAAGGTGTACAAAGGATTTTTTCGCCACGGCTTCGATCGGGTTTGAACCCGCAATCTTGGGTACAATAACCCAATACGCTGACCGTTATACCATTGAACCCTGTTTAAACCTATGGCCATTGAAAGGAAAAACTCTCTCCCTTTCTTACAAGAAGACAATTTGATTTTGTGAGTTGGAGAAATGCAGTCAAACCTGATATACTATTTACAGTATATTCCTAACTCGATGGAAACTAAAAATTAGGTCAATGGTGTTTTCATTGATTTTAGAAAACCTTGTGACTCAGTCAACCTTGAGTTGCTTTTACCAAAACTGAAAGCGTTTGGATTCATGGGACCAATGTTACAATGGTTTCTCAAAGAGCCTTACTAATACAATTCAGTTTGTTAAATATGAGAATTCAGTTTGTAAACTCTGAAGGTTTTTCAGTGTTTCCAGGTGTGCCTCAGGGTTCCCATTTGGGATCTCTACTTTTAATCCTGTTCATAAATTACTTCAATTTTGTTATTAAAGATGTTGAATTTCTGCTTTTTGGAATGATTGTAAGTTGTTCAAGTCTTGCATAGATGTTTCTTTCTTGAAATTCCGAGTACTACTGAAAAATCGGGTTGTTAGTCTGACTTTGTAGCTGAGAGTCCAATTTAGTTGTTCATCGGAACTCTGGTCCGACTAATTGGCGCATGTATAGAGGCCTTTACTGCTAACCACCCTATTACTAGAATGTGTCAATCAAATAATGAGTGTGGGTGTGAGATTTTCTACCAGCGACAATGTTTAACTCTGAATTCAGAAGAATCGTTCTTCGCTGTGTTTAATATTGACTTTTTTTCTTTCTGCTTCTTCTTCTCCCAGTTGTTAACATGATTTCACCGGTTTATTTATGTATTATTGTTCCTATCTTTGTATCCTGGATGTAAGTAAATTAAAAATTCATATACATTTTTATTTTACTTAAATAAACGTAAATTTTTGTAATAAAAAAATTGTCTTGTTTCCTTTTGATCAT
This sequence comes from Acheta domesticus, assembly GCA_031308135.1. NCBI lineage: Eukaryota > Metazoa > Arthropoda > Insecta > Orthoptera > Gryllidae > Acheta > Acheta domesticus. The sequence continues at coordinate 114,344,815 of JAHLJT010002406.1, read as the reverse complement.
TTTGTGATTATTGAGTTTGCTTATAAAATGTATGTAAGAATTGTATCCTATTCTCTTTTCAGTGTGTGGACCACTTGTTCGACTTAGTCCTCCTCCCAGTGAGAAAGACTACTTCTTCAACCTTGATGAATCTGAAGGTGTTTGTGAACTTTTTGACGTTCCAATGATTTCAATGTGAAATTTCTTTAACAAAGTAATAATATTGAACAATAATTGTCTCCTTGTGATTACATTCTCTGACAATTTTTGTATCAGATCATGCTTGATTAAGCATATTCCGTAATGGACTTTATTAATTGAAAAGAAGAATGTGTTAGATATGGAATGGAGTGTAGGAGGCTTTTGCCTCTATATATTTGAAGAATTTCATATTTTTTGTATAGAGCAGTGCTTCAAAGGAAGAAATGTTCAATGTTTTTAGAGTTTTTGAGATTTTTTTTCCAGCAATGCAAGACTGACGGAAATATTGTACAATAAGATAGTATTGAAAATTTCTTCTTAGTAAATATGTAAATTAAAGAGTTGTCTTTAAGTTGTAGAGTGGACTTGTTTTAGCTTAATCCAATGAATTTCTCTCAATTCTACTTCTAGTATCCTTCATAGGTAGAAGAGAGTGATAAGTATATTGAGACAGCTGTGATAGCTGGAGGTCCTTACTTACAAGTCAGTCAGAAGGACCTCAACTGTAGTTGCCTAAATTCAAACACAGCAATGTGTTTTGTCCATATTCTGGAAAGCTGCTACCTTCTTAAGCTGTACAATGTAAATGTTTGAATCTGTATATTAATACAACATAAATTAATTTCATGGATAATAGAGTAACATTTAAATTTGTGTTTCTTTCTAGATATCCTTCACATTTTGTGTTTAATCCAGTTAGTATCCCTCCAATTTAAAAACTTTATTTGAGAGGTGAGATTGTCTGATGTCTATAGAGCAGTCGCGGCTCGTGGTTTTATAAACGGGGAAGGCTGCAAATGCATTGCATTGCATTGCATTATATTACATTACAGTGCATTGCATTGCCTGTATTATATTTCTATTAATAAATCTGATACAGAGTTAAGGAAGTAACGCTCCTACCGCATATCAGGAAAACTAGTTGAAACACAATGCTAGCTGCAGAACTGCATTAATGATGCCTTCTGGTGAGCACACCGTTCTTCAGACCCTAGACCCCCACCCTTGAAGGCTGCCTGGCTGCAGCCTTTCATTCGCCGGTAAGCCTGTGAATGCATGACGTCATTGCCTTCTCGCATCCACAGGCCTTATGGCGGAATGAAGTGAAAGCCTAACGCTTCTCTCTTTCGTGTCAGCAGCTTCAAATGCATTACGGACGGCTGTTAACGAACTGACAAAGAAAAAGTTTGATATGATTGTTACAAAATACAACTCAGAAATCCATTATTAATAAATAATGGTGAAACATATTTTTAAATTTCTTTTGGAGGGCAATTTCTCTAGGAGAGGCTCCGCCTTACAGCCTGTAATGACGAGCCGCGCCGGCTATAGTGTATTGAAGGTATAATTGCTATTAAGGTCCGAATAAAATTAGAATATGATTAACATTTTATGATGACCCCTGCGCCATAACTTAAGGAACAGCAAATCAGGAGCTTTGGCTTTTGCACATTGTTGACACCTAAAAAATAAGGGGAAAATGTGAAGAGCAAATATTACAAATGTTACAAACAAATGTAACAAAAGTTAGGAACAAACTTGTTTCTCAAAATTCCTTTCCTCTGTTTGTCTAGTTGCTGTTGAGAGAACCTGATGGAGCACGCTGTATGCGGCAGTGCCACCCCCTCCACACCCCACACCCAATTGTCAATCACATTCTAATTTTATTCGTAGTATGACTACAAGGTAGTATAACTCCATAAGATGTATTTCCATAATATTTTGATTTATTTAATGAATTCTGAGATGTAATTTAGTACTAAAGCAAATGATAACTGGACCTACCCAAAACAAAATTTGGATATGGCTTAAATTGATAACATAAATACAAAACTGCCTCACATCTGCTTGAAATAATTTTCTAATATAAGATAAAATAATCCAATAACCGTTTTGTGACAAATGAAAAATGAATTTCTTTATATAACATTTCTAATTACTATATTTACCCAAATTCAAGACAAGTATTTTCCTAAATTTCTCATTCAAAAACTACGAAGTCGTCATATATTTGCAGATAAGCCACCTCGTCAGTCAGGATTTATATTTTACACTGCCTTTCCATACCAAGAAGAAACTCGGATGCTGGTGAAACTTAGGGTTGCCAGGTATGTCTTCAGAAAATTGTAAACTATGGCGTGAAGGAAAGACATATTTTGGAACGGTAGCATTTTCATGTTTTAATATAACAATTGTCTGCTTTAATATTATATGGTCTTTCAATAACGGTAAAAGTGGTCAATAATTTATAACTAAACATACTTACATCAATTCCCTGCTGAATAACATTCTTTGGACTTGACTTATATAACCCAATTGATTAACTATTTTCAGCAATACTTTTTGCTTGATTGAGTAACTTTTACAATGTTATAAATGTTGAATAAGTCTTTAACTTCCATACACTTATAAAGAATGTTTTAAAAGATGTATAGCTTCGAACTGACTCCACCTCGATTCTGATGCATTTATCAGTCAAAACATTTTTCATATCTGAAAATTCTTTCAGTGCTAGCATTGGAGACAAGAACTGGGTGCACAATGTTGAAACATTTGAGGACAAAACTAAGATAACTGCATGGACCTGTGCCATAGCCAGGATTCTCGAAAGGGGAAAGTCAGCTCTAATCGAGTTTTAAAAAAACCTTTTTTTATATGTTCACTGTTCCCGTTTTCTAATTAGTGAATCAATAATTGAATTGGTGGACAGTTCACTCAAATACTGAAAATTTGGCAACCATCATGAAACTATAAGCTGCAAAGGCCATAATACATGTATTATATACGCGGACGTATTGTTGGCATCCACCGCGTATTTGCCGGGCGATTCATACCACTAGTTTTGATTGGGCCAGTAAAGAAAAAATCAAACGAATGGCTTTGTAGCACAGTGTAAGAAATTTCGTACACCGTGCGTTTGAAGTTAATGTCAACATGAAAGAGAATAAATCGTTGCCGAGATTTTGCTACTCCCACCGAGGCTGTGCGAACTCTCGGTTGGAAGCCCGGTGAGTGCGAATCCACGTTTTGCAAGAGTGGAAAGAAAGAATAAAAATGGAGGTATGTATTCTACGTATAACCCCAGAAACAAAATGATAAAGTATTTTCTTAAAAAAATCTCGATCTTGAAAGCTTGCCACAGTCTCCCAATAATACTCTGCTCTCTACCGCGTCGCGAAATTGAGGTAGGGAATGGTACACGTTCACAACTCGATCCCGCAAGCATGTGATGGAATTTTCAAGTACATTGTTTTAGTATCAGAGACCACGAATGAAGAGTGAGACAGGAAGAAAATCTAAGGAGTATCTGATGAAAGACAAAAGCATATTCAACATCCAAAACTTTCAGGTGGGAAGGCAGAAGACGCGGGAGCAGGACCAAAAAGAAACTAGCAGTGGCGCAGCGTCAGGGGATGCTGAGCATCCCCGCGTGTAATATTAATAAATAACCCTAAATACTGTTTTGATAATCTTACAAGTTGAGCGAAACACGTTTTGTATTAATTTTAAATTGATTTCCCATGATTGAATTCGGCGGGTTGTTGAAGCTGGTCTGTAATTGTTTGGAAGCTAAAATGCTTCTAGCGTCTGCCGCCAGATTGCGACGAGCAATGACGCATGCGCAGATGGCGAGGTTCCCCTCCCCCTCTTCACCCCTGACCAGATTAATCCCGACTGCTTTATGTACGCTAGCATCCACTGCGGAGACTAATGAGCAAGTTGCTCGTTTGTGCACGAAAGCGCTGCACACTTCAGGCGGTCAATAAATTATCTCTCTCTCTCACTCGGGAGTCTCCACTTAGTCATGGGCACAAACTGTAGAAATAGTGCCTGTCTACTATTTCTTAATTAATATCCAAGAAATTGAATTATTCCTTAAATATATTACATATTATTTTAGTCTGCAATGTATAAATTAACAAGTGGTCTCAGTGCCATTCGCGTTTTAGAATTAAAGCTGAGCCATTGTATAATTTGCTTTCAAGATATCGGCAGTCCTGACTGCTGTGAGGATTTTGTGGGAAGCGCCTACACCGTCGTATGCAATCGTGGAAGTAGTTCCAGTGTGTCTGCTTTGTGTTGCGTTCGCCTGTTAGATGAAGTAGTTAATAGTGACATTTTGTGTTTTATTGTTGAGCATCCCCAAACGTGCGAGTCACGCTATACCACTGGAAACTAGTGGTGCTACAGAATGGCACAAACTTTCCCATGTTAGTTTTCTATTTCTTTGAGTCTGGGCTTGCTATTTGGAATTGCCACATACTCTTGCCAGCTGCCGTCGATCGCCGCCCGAAGTACATTTTTTTGACATTTTCTTAATTTTTCGATTTCTTAATGGTAGAACGGAAATATTAATTTTAGAATATTAAGGAACACAAAAACCTCGTCCTAATGGCAATTTTCTTTAAAAAAAAAAAGTTGTAGTTGTTTTTAAGAAAAGAGCGTTTAAGTGCAACTGAATATGCGAAATTTGAAGCTGTTTTTCACAGAAAATGTTTGTGTTTTCAAAAAAATTCATTTGAAGCACTTTACACTCACAAATATAATAATGTTTACAAATTGCTGGTAACAAAAAAAATACCTTGAAATAAACTTTGCGTCATATTAATTAATGCAATTAGCACTATCCGTTCCAAAAGTTTGAAGACTGTAATGATTCAGGATCATTAAGGGAATGATAGTAAGAATCCCGATGTGTTTTTAGCATATGTTTAAAGAAAATTAGCTTTGAACGGACTATAGTAAAGCGGCAACGATATGTATGAATAGGATATAGAAAAAAACAGAGGAAAGCCGCGTTGCGCGGAAGTAATATCTTACTGTTAGTTTATTAAAACGCGCACAAATAGACATAATGGTTAAATAGATATCAATTTGAGAAGAATTTTAGTGTTGGTTTCATTAAAATTGAACCACGGGTTGCGCTATTATAACAATTTTCATTATGGAAGATGACAATGCAGAACAGTAGACGTGAACAGCTAAATACATGATGTGGAAATCGGCATTTTTCGGCGTGATGGGGGTCGAAAATGCACATTTTGAATATAAACCAGAGACATTGAGACCAAATGAGGAATCTTGAATATTGTGGCAGGGTTATTTACTAAAAATAGTGGAAAACGGAAAAATTTATTAGTAACAATACTTGAACAATAATGGCGGCGGCCGTTGTTTGTTTTGAAAGAATGGAGGTAGGAGGCAACGACAATGAAAGAGAAAAGAAATGTATAGGGATTCGTGAGTCAGCTTTGGTGGGAGATACATGTGTTGCGTGAAAACATTTTTGAATAGAAAAACTTTAAGCCTTGATAGGACATGTTAGTAATTATTCGCAAAGTGAAAGTGCGATAAAAACAATATTGATTTTTGCGTGAAAAACATTTCGTGTTTACGAATTTGGATTGTGACTCGTGAGTCAGCTTTGGTGGGAGATACATGTGTCGCCTGAAAACATTTTTGAATAGAAAAACTTTAAATCTTGGTAGGACATGTTAGTAATTATTCGCAAAGTGAAAGTGCGATAGAAACAATATTAATCTTTTGCGTGGAAAACATTTCGTGTTTATAAATTTGGATTGTGAAAGACGTAGCAATGAATATTGAATTGGATAGAGCGCGAAGACACTGAATAGTTGCTCGCGAGCAGATCAGCGTCTACGGGGAGCGTGTGAAGATTCGGAGCCCAGGAGGCATGGTGTTATTTCAAAACCCGAAGCAGACGGCAACGAACACGGGAAGTGCACATAGTTTTATTATTTCCAGCATAAGGGTTGCACAAGACCAATAGAGTCAGTAACCATTTGTAATGGACGCCTATAGTAGTACTCAGATGTTAAATTTTGCAGTAAAAAAAATCAAAGATCTTTCAAATGTCATACATAATGTTTAAATAACAGCCAAATTTCATTGATTATGAGAGAATATAGAGATATTATGGTGAACTTGAGAAAGTACGTCCCTAGTTACTAGAGAAAGGAATTCTTAATAAAAAAAATTATCATTATTATTTATGTGCTTTGAGTGTTAGTATTTTTGTTGTGTTCACAGGTCATTGCGATTTCTGTGTGTGATGATTTCTTTATGTATTAATGCATGCTAATGAGGAGTTGTTGAGTGTACCACCATACGTAGTTCAAGGTATCTATGTAGTATATCCCTTGAATATATATATATATTTTAATAAATTAAACGTCGGAAGGCAAGACTGCCAACCGAGTTTGTGCTCTCTCACACAAATGTGTTTTATTGTTTTGTAGTTAGGAACCTGGCTGTCCTGCAAAGTTGAATTATAGTTTATGGGTTTTCCGTATGGAACCGGCCACGACCCGCTTGATATAAATTTTCTGTAACATAATATTTTGGGACGAAAGTATACGTATGGGAAGGAATCAGCACTAAATAAATAAATAAGAATACAGTTACAGTTCAAATAAGGTTACTATGACACCACAACGTGGGGCCAGATTAAACGAAAGAAAATAAAGAGAAATAAGAAAAGAAACGTTCCCGTGGCAGCCCAACGTGGGGCAGATTGAACGAAAAAAAAACGTTACAAGACAAAATTTGGAGCCATTTATGAGAAAATGTCGTTTGAGCGTTTCTGAAAATGCGGAATTTTGAGCTAGTTTTCGAGAAAATTTACTTGACATTATTTAAAGTACATGTACTCATTAATATAATAATGTCAACAAATCGCTGTTAATATTAATATTGACGACGTGAGAGACAAGTCAAAAAAATTACATTTTTGCAATTTTTGAGGAAAAAAACAAAAGAATAGAGCAGTATGTCATCTAATAGATTATATTTAGTATTATCCCTACCAAAATTTTAAAGAAAAAAAATGGAGCCGTTTTTGAAAAACTCATGTTTTTGAATTTTTTTAATTGCACGCAACATTGCGCGAAAACTACTAAAATTTTCAAAAAAAAATGTACATGACCTTCATGAAAGAACTCACTATGAAGAAGAAATTTTATTTGAAGGAAAAATTTCTATCTGCAATTTTGTAGTTGGAAGAAAATGCCAAATAAAATTCAAACTTTCGCAATTTTCGAAAATTCAAAGTTAACCGTGAAAATCGGACGTATGCCACCTTAATAAGTGTACTTTATTCTATCCTTACAAGAAATTTACAGAAAAAATTTGGATCCGTTTTCGAGGAAAATTTGAAAAAGTCCGGGGAGCTTCATGTAAAGTACTCCCAAAAAATTATTGAATGTTTTTCGAAATCTCAGAGTTTCGACTCAGGCCAGGTGTACAGGGGTACAGGGTACAGGATGTACAGGGTTCTTCATTTTGGAAAAAATCGTGTGCATAGTTTAGGCGCTAGTGTTGCTCACACCGGACGGATGGACGTTTTGCTTTCAATTGGTTTTTTCGGTATCAAGGACTTGCAAAACAGGGATTCTGGCTACACCACGTGTTAGGGGATTTTTTTCTTAATTTAGGAACTGGATTTATCCACTTTTCCGTTATCACGGCCCAGCAATGAATTTTTTTATGTCGAAAATAAGCCATTTTTTCGAGCAGTATTACATAACTTTCCCGATACAAGTAAAAAACAGTGGTATATGTGAAGATAGCAGTAACAAAAGCCATGGTTAAGAAGAGTTTAAGGACCAAGAAAATAGTGATAGCTCAGCCATAAGTAAGTTGTAACGTTCTCGTCAACACAATTTTCTAGTCCAAGGTTGTCCAACTGGCGGCCCGCGGTGCTGTTGAATGGTCATGGATGAATAGTGTTATCCATGGTATGGCCTTTGAGAGTGAAAATATTTTATTTGCTCGTTAAAATTAGACCCCACGGCTCATAGTAACCTCATTTCCCGGAGCCAACATTTTACTCAGGAATAAAATTGAGTTTGATTCTTTATACCATAAATTAAATGGAATGAATATAATTTTAAAAGAATTCGGGCGAAAATGCTGTAAAAGAAACTGTGGGAAGAAAGATAACAAGGAAAGGTTCCAAGCAGGGACCGAAAAGGTATTGAATACCGGTAAAAAATACCGGTAAAATACCGGTATTTTTTCATACCGGTATAAAATACCTTTATTCTTTTATACCGGTAAAATACCTTTATAGGACGTCTATACCGGTATGGACGTCCGTAAAGGTTATACCGGTATTTTCAATGGAAATAGTGCCGCGTGCCCCACACACGCGCCACAAACGCGCGCGCGCCACAAACGGGTGCCACACGCGCTCGCGGCAAACCCACGCGCGAGCTAACCACACGCGCGCGCGCACACACACGCGCGCGCCAAACACACGCGCCCCAAACACATGCGCGCGCCAACACGTGCGCGCATCAAACACGCGCGCCGAACAAACGCGCGCGCCGAACAAACGCGCGCACCGAACAAACGAGCGCGCCGAACAAACGCGCGCACCGAACAAACGAGCGCGCCGAACAAACGCGCGATCCGAACAAACGAGCGCGCCGAACAAACGCGCGATCCGAACAAACGCGCGATTCGAACAAACGCGCGCGCCGAACAAACGCGCGATCCGAACAAACGCGCTAGCCGAACAAACGCGCGCGCCGAACACACGCGCCCCAAACACATGCGCGCGCCAACACGTGCGCGCATCAAACACGCGCGCCGAACAAACGCGCGCGCCGAACAAACGCGCGCGCCGAACAAACCCGCGCACCGAACAAACGAGCGCGCCGAACAAACGCGCGATCCGAACAAACGAGCGCGCCGAACAAACGCGCGATCCGAACAAACGCGCGATCCGAACAAACGCGCGATCCGAACAAACGCGCGATCCGAACAAACGCGCGATTCGAACAAACGCGCGATTCGAACAAACGCGCGATTCGAACAAACGCGCGATTCGAACAAACGCGCGCGCCGAACAAACGCGCGATCCGAACAAACGCGCTAGCCGAACACACGTGCGCGCCGAACACACGTGCGCGCCGAACAAACGCGCGCGCCGAACAAACGCGCGCGCCGAACAAACGCGATACGAACAAACGCGCGCGCCGAACAAAATCGCGCACCGAACAAACGCGCGATCCGAACAAACGCGCGCGCCGAACAAACGCGATCCGAACAAACGCGCGCCGAACAAAATCGCGCGCCGAACAAACGCGCGATTCGAACACGCGCGCGCCGAACAAACGCGCGATCCGATTAAACGCGCGCGCCGAACAAACGCGCGATCCGAAAAAACGCGCGCGCCGAACAAATACGCGAGCCGAAAAAACGCGCGCGCCGAACAAACGCGCGCGCCGAACAAACGCGCGAGCCGAATAAACGCGAGCGCCTAACACACGCTTGCACCTCTCACACGCGCGCTACACACTTATGCGCTATACACTCACGCTCTATGCACCCACGCGCTATATACACTCGCTCTTTCTTTCTCTTTCTCTCTTTCGTTCTCTTTCGATTTCTCTCTCTCTCTCTCACACACACACACACACACAGTACACATTCGGCAAAGCGTTTGTTGGGGCCTGCGGTCAAACATCCTTCTCTCATATTTCAATTCTACTCACTGCGAAAAGAAATTAATAGCGTGGAGTATGTAGGTCGAGTGCGTTATCCTCTGCCGAACCGGAGACGCTCGTGGGTCGAAACGCTGACCTCCGGAAACTGCCTACGCAACGGCGCAGCCCTCGCAGTTCTTACAAAGGGGAACTGATTCCGAGAATCGGAATGCGCCAAGGAACGTTGCGTGAAGTCTTATCAACCGATGTCAGATTTCTGTCGCCTTCGTTCTTTCACAACTGATGTCGAAGGTCATGTCCTGGCAGAGGCCGCAGGCCCGACCACGCACGACGATGTCTGCACTTCGAGAGGCGGCACGTTGCAATTGTTTTAAAAACTACTTGCCATACTTCACAGCACTTAAATTTCATATTTATGAGTTTTGAGGGTGAGGATTGGACAAGGAAGAGGAAGGAAAGATCGCGCGCGGGCCGAGGAGAATTCTAGCGGCCGGCTGCTCTGATCGGTAGTTTTCCTTGGTTTCTCCGAACAATATCAGAGGAATGCCGGAGCAGTACCCTAATAGACGGGCCACAGACCGCGCGCGAACTTTCCTTCCTCTTGTCCTATCCTCACCCCTTCACTTACACTTACACTAGCATGCATTACACTGCCATACATGCCGGAAGACCGCGCGGGAGCTTTTGCTGGCTGGGGAGGGGGGCGCTGGTGGGAGATACCTGGTTTAGGGAAATCCCGCTAATCGACGGCACGTCGGCGCTTGATCTTGCCATGCAATGAGGAAGATCACTGCCACCTCTCGTAGAAAACGCCCTGCACTTACGGGGTTAGCAATTGTCGCGCTCGGAATCACTTATAATCATTCAATCGTTAATAGGAACACACTTTGACTAGTCTCCTGAGGTCTAATAGTGTAGAGCGTGAAAGAGTGTGTATTTAAGGCGAAAGGATTAGGAACAAAAGATAATGTCCGATCAGTGGCCCGTTCGGGCTCCCACACGCGCGCGTTGGCGCCCAACCCACGCGCGTTCGCGTCCCCACACGCGCGTTCGCGCTCCCACACGCACGTTCGCGCTCCCACACGCGCGTTCGCGCTCCCACACGCGCGTTCGTGCGCCCACACGCGCGCGCGACCCCCGGCGCGTTTGCGCCCCGACACGCGCGTTCGTTCCCTTACACGCTCGCACGACTCCACAAGCGCGTTCGCGCTCCCACACGCGCGTTCGCGCGCCCACACGCGCGCGCGACTCCACGCGCGTTTGCGCCCCGACACGCGCGTTCGTTCCCTTACACGCTCGCACGACTCCACAAGCGCGTTCGCGCTCCCTCACGTCAGATGGTTTCCCTTCGAAACCTATATGATTCTACTGAAATACCGGTATTTTGTCATGAAAATACCGGTATTTTCATGAGAAAATACCGGTAAAATACCTCTAAATAGAGGTATTTTACCGGTATAGACGTCGAATAAAGGTAAAATACCTCTAAAAATACCGGTATTTGACGTCTTATACCGGTATTTTTTAAGGTATTTTGAATAAAGGTATAATAGAGGTAAAGGTATTTCTATACCGGTATAAATACCTTTACCGCTATTATTTCGGTATTCGGTCCCTGGTTCCAAGGCAGAAGAGAGAAGAAAATCCATACAACAAAGTCTGAGGAGAGAGTGAAAGGATGGAGTATTGGAAAGAGGACGAAAAAAACATCTAAAAAGGAATTGAAATTGGCATGTGGCACAGTCTTAACAGAAAAAATATTATTCAAAATACATGGGACATCCTTTAATTGAAATTAACCAATTAATTTTGTTTAAGAAGAGCAAACTTATTGGAAATGGTCATCAGCATATTTGTATACATTTTTCTGTTCATTAATTTCAGATACAATTTTGGGTTTAATTCCCTGACCTGAGAGGTTACGGTATCAATATACATTTACAAATCATTAAAATAATCCAATAAGTTGTCAAAATCTACGAAGTCCCTATTCACTTTTGAAACAAAAAGAAGTCCGCGGTTGTTTGAAAAACTTTTCAAGACAATTTTGATTCCTTAAAGGAGTCTAGCAATTAAGTTTGAAAGTAAAGCGAAAGATTTTATTTGTAGGATTAAAGAGCATGCACAGTTGTGATGGGGATTGTATATGACAACACAGCATTGCTTAACTTTTTGATAACGATGTCGCGTTATTTCTAGTGCCTTCGTTAATCCGGAGAACTGCATTCATCAATACAAGATTTCAGTAGAAGATTAAAGCAGTAATGTCTTTTGTTCGGAATGATTTGGTAAGTTGATTTTTACCTACAATATTGATATTCGCGTTTAGGATAAGAGTAGTAGTAAGCCGAATATTTGTAGTAATTTGTTGAATAATTAATACTGCCAGTATCTTTAATTTAAAATATTTAATCTCACGTGGTTTTAGTCCTGGAAAAATTAAAGGTCACTATTGCGATCTATGTAAATCATAGACAAAATGTGTTTTATCGGGCATATAGTAGTTAGATACCATCCGGTATTTCATCGGTAAGCGTTTGTGCGTTAGGTGCTGTGTAAAGCATGTTTCGTAGGGGAGATGCACTCTTTGGTAGGGGTCAAAGAGTAGTAGGGGTATGTACTCTAATGTAATTGATACTAACAAGTTACGTTCCTAATTGATGTCAAATGTGGGGAGAGTGACTTTGCTGGACAGTGATTTCTGGTTGTTTATTCACATATTTGAATGTAACTAAAATTACTTCATCTTAAATGCTTTTATATATAAAAAAAAGTTGCGAAATGTAAATTGAAGGTAGGCCCAAATAGTAAAGCTGACCATATAAAAGAGTATTTTCTCCTGTAGGCCGTGCTTATGGAGGCCAGGAGACGCAGTGATAGCAGAGAAAGCGAGGGACAAATTTAATTAAAGATTAGGATAGCAGCAGTGTTTGAAGCGTGTTGACCAGTATTTGGTAAACTCGTGTAATTGTATGTTTTCTGGACAGGAATGCTCTGAACCTCTGTGAGCTAGTCCCTAAATACAGTCCCTGGTCCAGGAACTCCATGCAGGAACTCTGAGAACATGTGCATGTATTGCGCGCGCGCGCAGCGCTCGCGAGAAAACAGCGTTGCTACGAGGTTGCTACGAGGTTGCTACAATGGTCCCGTTCGGCGTTCAGGTCCCGTTACCCGTTATATGTCAAAATAACCATCGATGACTCGTAACCAGACCCTCCACTATTAAACATTTCATCAGTGCAACAGTTTGACCACGATAGTGTGGTATGCACGCAGTATACCTTAGAAAAATGTGTTGAGAGGAATAAAAATACTGTGTTAATGTGTACGTGAAGTGAATTTAACAATGGCATTGCCTGACGTGAAGCCTGACAGAAAAAGACCAATTCAGACCAAAAGTGATAACTATTGGTGGCTCGTGTTTGGTGTAATCATAACATTGACGTTTTTCAGTAGATTTTACAAAGTGACTGAACCTGACCATGTGTGTTGGGATGAGACCCATTTCGGGAAAATGGGTAGTTGGTACATCAATCGAACTTTTTTCTTTGATGTACATCCTCCTCTTGGCAAAATGTTAATAGCATTATCTGGTTATCTTACGGGATATGACGGCAGATTTGCTTTTGAGAAGCCAGGCGATAAATATGAAGATGTAAATTATGTAGGAATGAGAGTCTTTTGTACTTTATTAGGAGCAGCAATTGTTCCATTTGGCTTTATAATTGTTTGGGAATTGACAGAATCTCTTACTGCAGCTACTCTATCTGCCTCATTAATCCTTTGTGATGTGGGAATGCTGACATTGACCCAGTATATATTACTGGATCCTATTCTTTTATTTTTTGTAATGGGATCTGTATTGGGAATGGCAAAATTCCACAGTTGTAAAAGCCCAGCATTTTCATTTAGTTGGTGGTTTTGGTTGGTATTTACTGGTGTAATGTTGACTTGTTCATTTAGTGTCAAATTTGTTGGCCTTTTTGTGGTTATACTTATTGGAGTGTACACAGTTATTGACTTATGGAATGTATTAGGAGATTTGTCACAGCCGATAGCATACACTGTGAAACATTTTGCTGCTAGGTTTTTATGTCTAATATTACTGCCAGCAGTATTGTATATGCAAATTTTTTATATACACCTTTTAGTATTGAAAAAAAGTGGAAATGGTGATGGATTTTATAGTTCAGCATTTCAGTCTCAATTAGAGGGAAATTCCCTATATAATGCAAGTATGCCAAAAGAAGTGGCCTATGGTGCAACTATTACTTTAAAAAATCATAGAACAGGTGGGGGTTATCTTCATTCACATTGGCACTTGTATCCTGAAGGTATAGGTGCTAGACAACAGCAGGTTACAACTTACACTCACAAAGATGAAAACAATAATTTCCTAATTAAAAAATATAATACAGATGAAGTAGATTCTGATGAGATAGAATTAGTTAAACATGGAGATCTTGTTAGACTTGAACATGTGTCAACACGCAGAAACATTCATTCTCACAAAGAAAATGCTCCTCTCTCAAAGAAGCATTATCAAGTTACAGGGTATGGAGAGAATGGAACCGGTGATGCGAATGATGTATGGAAAATAATGATTGTAAATGGAAAAGATGGTGATGTAGTTACAACTGTATTTAGTAAATTAAAATTTGTTCATTATTTGCAACATTGTGTATTAACTTCAAGTGGTAAACAGTTGCCAAAGTGGGCATATGAACAGCAAGAAGTGTCTTGTAATCCAAACATGAGAGATCAGAATGCCATTTGGAATGTTGAAGATAACATATTTCCCAAGTTGCCTAATGTAAGCTTTGAAGTGTATGCCCCAAGTTTTTTTGAACGATTTATTGAATCACATGCTGTAATGTTGCAAGGTAATGCCGGGCTGAAGCCAAAGGAAGGAGAAGTTACTTCAAGACCTTGGCAATGGCCAGTCAATTTTAGAGGACAATTTTTTTCAGGGAACAATTACAGGATATATCTGTTAGGAAATCCTCTTGTTTGGTGGGGAAATTTAATATTTTTAGGAGCATACTTAATTGTTTTTGTGTACGTTTCTGTACAAGACCAGCGAGGGTACAAGTGTCCAGTTGCATTGAAAGATCTGAGGCAAAGAATGTTAGGTTCCTGTGGGTGGTTGTTCCTTGGATGGGGATTACATTATGTTCCTTTCTGGGCAATGGGAAGAGTTCTCTACTTTCATCATTACTTTCCTGCTGTGCTTTTTAATTCTATGCTGTCTGGAATTATTGTTCATTACCTTTTGCAATATGTGTATTACACTTTGTCTGAAAGATTGGCTAGTACAGTGTATCACTGGTTTATTGGCGTTGTATTTTCTGCTCTGGTATATAGTTTTATCTTTTTTCTCCTCTTGCATATGGTATGATAGGGCCATCAGCTACAGACCCAAACAGTAGTATGTATGGTCTTAAATGGTTAGAATCTTGGGAATTTTGATGGAAAATTAAATGAAATGTATTTTTTTGTACTCCTTTTTTTTTTCCCCTTCTATTTATGAAATTGTTAAAGTAATATTTTATTAAATAATATTGAGAGTTTTTAAAGAAAAAGTATTTATTTTTATATTTGTAATTTTTTTATTCCTCTATAATAGATAAAATAATGTTTCAATAAATATTTTTACAACTAAACATTTTTTTATTTTTTTTACTTCACACAAAAAATCAACCAAACATGTTTTATTACAGTCAGAAAATTCATTAGACAAGAGAATTTTTGCTTATGCTTAAATTTTTCCAGGTGAGCTTGT
The DNA here is from genome assembly GCA_031308135.1 of Acheta domesticus. Taxonomy (NCBI): domain Eukaryota; kingdom Metazoa; phylum Arthropoda; class Insecta; order Orthoptera; family Gryllidae; genus Acheta; species Acheta domesticus. The sequence goes on along the minus strand of JAHLJT010002406.1, from coordinate 114,329,380 downwards.
TTATTGTTTTAAATTGCACGCTTTTCTGCTTTGTCCGTAATCAGGAAAGCAGCTTGAAGTAGAGATGAATCTGTTCTACGATTATCACTCAATGTGCTCAAACCCTTCTTGGTCCTTTGAATCATATTCATGGCATAAATAACACTAAAATTGTCCTCCTCTTTGTGAGCCTAGGTCATTTTGATCTAGCACCTCCATTCTTCATTTGCTGATGACCCCCCCCCCCCCATTGAATGTATTTCTTGAAAGGCCCATACATTCTTGTAGATTTGTTGCTTTTTATAAACTGTTCATATTCCAGTAATACAAATGTGGTTAAATTGGGCAGTCAAATTGGTTTAATAGATATTTTGATGTAAATATGACATGTCTAAAATGTGAAATAAAAATTCAAGGAAGCAAAAAGAAAATGCATTTTCAGACCCTTAATCTCACACAAAAATATATTTTCTGAAAAATTTTGAAAACAAATTACAGCTAATATATGAATCTTGGATGTAATTTACACGTTGTCTTCTGTACTAATATCCAACAGTCGACAGTTTGAGATAATATACAGTGCTCAGATATTATTTATATCCATTTTGATTCTTGAGAAAGCTAATTTGATTCAATTGGTAATAAAAATTTCTTTTTATTTGGGTATGTATTCATTGAATAACAAAAGAACACATAATTGAATTGTTTCAAACTTATGCCAGTAAAAAATTCTTGTAAGATTATACGAATGCAACATTAAGAGTGTTTTGTTATTGATTTTTCATTCTAAAATTCAAAAAAAATGGATGAAACTCTTATCATCATATTAGGTAATCTTGATACAGATTTTGAATAGAAATTTCCTGAAGCTCGTTTTATTAAAATTGTCTCTTGAATTCTACTCTTCACATATAAAGACCTTGGGGTTCATTTTCTAAAAGCAGTTCAATATCTTTCCACCTCAGAAATGTGTAGGTTCTTTGAAACATTTTTGAAAGGCAAAATACAATATTTAAAGTCCCAATAAATAGTGTTCAATTAACTTTTGATCAAACTAAATGCGAGCTACAAAACTAATTTGATTGATATAACAGAAGCATTGTGTTGACTTGTATTATTTTAAATTTGATTATTTAAATTTGCAATTTTGATTCTGGTATATCATTTAATACATACAATAAATGCGTCTATTCCTTGAATTTAAGCCATAATTTGTTTTACCAGATATAAGTGTTGCATTTTGTTGAGCATCTTGTTCGTTAATATATCAATTTAAGTAATAATCCTAATAATAATTTGCAATTCTGTGTTGATAGTACAATAAAGGAATTTTAAAATTATTATTTTCCTTTATTTTATTTTATGAAATTATTAACAATCCTATTGAATATCTGCACAATTACCGATATTTAAAAAAATGTTCCATTTCACATTTTTCACAGCGCAGTTGGTAAGTAATCAGAAAGAAAATAAATGTTCTACTGAATGTATACTGTCCATCTCTTAAAAGTGAAAACTCTTCTTGGGAAATATTCTGTTTTAGATTATGTTGAAGGAATTAATAAAAAATTCAAGAAGAATAAACAAGTATTTCTGTTATAATCACCTCAAATGCCAAAGAAATTATACTTTCACTTACGACAGACTGAAAGAATATTGGGGTGCTACTGCAACCAGGTTATTGAGTTCTGCTGCAGGTAATCCATGAACTTCATTGAATAGATCCTTGTGATTCAAGACTTACGGATTGTAATTAACATTGTTTTTATTTACTATTCTAACTATAATTTTAAAGTAAACTGTATTTTGAATATCAAATTCATTTCCAAGTATGGTTTAAATATTAAAAAGAGAAAAATCCAAAAAATCTACTGAATTCATTTATTTCCAGGTAATGCAGTAGCTTATAACATTTCCATTACAATAGACAATTCTGTGAATGAAAAAACGTTGAATTTTAATCTCATTTGGCTAAGAGATCACTGCAGGTAATATTGATGCCTATTTTTAACAAAGATTTTTAATCTCTGAGTGGAGACACAATAAATTTCTTCCAGATGTCCTGAATGCTACAATTACTCAACAAATCAAAAGAGGTGCAATATTTTGGACATTGCTCGAAATGCATCTGTTAAAGAATGTACTTTTGAAAATAACATACTAAAAATTACATGTAAGTGTGTTACATGTGTAATAATTATTTGATATCATGCTGCACCCTGTCAAAAGATTTGCTCTTTTTCATTTAATGCATTTCAAATAAAATTTTGTTTTGTATTGTTTTTACAATTTTTTTTTTTAATTTACTTTTGGGATTTTTGTCAAATATTCCTTAGGGACAGATAATCATAAATCTACTTTCTCATTAGAGTGGTTGTCACAATTTTATGACAACACTCGAAAAAGTGAATGTCCTATTCTCTGGAATAACAGAATTATGAAATCTCTGGACATTAAATCAATAGATGTAAAGGACTTTCTCTATACTGACAAAGGTATTTTAGATCTCCTGACATCTATCCTTCGATTTGGAGTTGGTTTCATTAAAAATGTAAGTAACAAAATGAAGAAAACTTCAAAAATATTTATCACTTATTATACTTCTTAATGAATACCAATATATGTATTCAATTGTACCATGAGGGTAAGCTTTTTATTTTTAATTCTCTTGAAGTCATTAAATGAGTAGATTAGTATCAATACTTCAACAGGTGTCACCAACCAAAGAAGCCACAGAACAAGTTATTCAGAAGATATCTCATGCTCAGAGAACATTTTTTGGTGATATGTGGGAGTTTACCGATTCTTTGGATCATGAAGATACTGCATACACTTGTGATGCACTTGGAGCTCATACAGATAACACTTATTTTTCTGAAGCAGCAGGGCAAGTCATTTCCTGATGGGTTGTTGGCAGTTCCTGACATTTAATAGTTTTTAATGAAAATTTTAAATATCATCATAGTCTAATCATAAAAAGTATTTTTTTTATTTTCTTAATACATTTTTTCCTCTGTTGGACCTACTTTCCTGATATTTTTCAATGTTCTTACTTAAAGATTTGATATTATTACTTTTAATTTTAATATTTGAGAATAACAGGAAAATTAGATTAAGTCAGGTAAATATACTTATATTGTGCATTTGGTATAATATATGAATATTTATTAGTGGATATTTTGAGTAAATAGAAGAAACATTTAATTCTAACAAGGGTTGTATAACAAAAATATATTGAATATTATGTTAAATATGAAAATGAGTAGACCATGCTACCTTTGTATTATTATTTGCATACTATAGGTTGCAGGTATTTCATTGTTTACACCATGATGGTGAAGGTGGTGAAACATTACTTGTAGATGGTTTCTGTGTAGCAAAGCATTTGAAAGAAAAATATCCTACAAGTTATCAACGACTAACTTCAACATATATTGAATCAGAATTCAAAGAGGCTGGGAAACACTATTTAGCATGTGGTCCAATATTGAAATTGAATTCAATAACAGGAGAACTGGAACAAATTAGGTAAATAGTATACATTACCTGTTGCTCATCATTATCATGAACAGTCTGTTCTAGGTACTTGGGTGGGTCTTGACTCCTATACAGTACTTAGGCCTGGGGGTTAGTTTACCAGGTGTACCTGTTACCTCCATCTCTTCTTTGGCTTTACTCACTCTTTTCTGCCTGTAGAATAGTATTTATGCACATTGTAGTTTATTTACTTCCATTCTTTCCTCCTGTTTCAATCATTTTTTTTGGGTATTCCTTTTATTGTGCAATGGTGGTATATTATAAGGTATAATCATAAGACCCATTTTATTGTTTTACTCAGGTTCAACATGTATGATCGTGCACCTCTCAGAACAGTACCAATGGAAAACATGCAAGATTTTTATGAAGATTTTATAAATTTGTCGAAGATTATAAGCGATCCTGGAAGTGAATGGTGGTTTAAATTGCAACCTGGGACTGTTCTAATATTTAATAATTGGAGAGTACTGCATGGAAGAGCAGCATACACAGGGCACAGAAGAATAGCAGGTTGTTACATTGGATACTCTGACTGGCACAGTAAAGCTAGGACGCTTGGCCTTCTGTGACTGGTTTTTGAATTTCTATAGTTAAAGTTCTAATGACAAAGAAGGCACTGGAAATTTGACAAACGAATTGACGGCTGACGAGAATATCAGTAGAAAACACTCAATGACAAATTAAGACTATTCAATTAATAGTAATTTTTGCTAATTGATTTATGTGTAAACATGATTTGGATGATTTTATCTCTTTATTTATTTTATATTTTTGCTGAATTTTGAGCAATAGGTAAATCATTTTGTTTGATTAACCTATGATTAGAAGTATGTTACTTTTCTCTATGATTAATTTGTTACTCTCATCTTTATTACACCAAAAATTACATAATCTACAAATAAATATCATACTACATACATATGTGACATTATTGTCCGATTATAATAAGTATGTAATTGACATTAGTAAGACACAAAGGTATTTCCATGAAAAACAAAATAGTGTCCACATAAGCAAGAATTCAATTATTTTTTTGTTGCAAAAATGGTTGTTTTGTGCACGTGTCAATCCCATACTTATTTTAATTGGAGAGAAGTTGGGCAATTACTATGAAATAACTCTGTTTAGGACACACATTAATTTTTTTTGCCTTCAAACCACATATACGAAGAAAATTTGACACAATATGACATCAAGTAATTACAATCAGAAATAACATTGAAGTTACGATTAATCCAAAACTAGTCAATTCATCCAAAAGTAAAGTACATTTACATCACACTTATGCCTCAGGAATGGTAAAAGTACACAAAAACACAAATATATATACAAGAAATTGACATAAAAACCAATGGAATACAGTTACTACTATTGAAATCCTTTTATCATTTTGATATTTGGCACAGTATTTATGATATGATGATGTATTGAGCTTCAAATATAGAATGATTATGATTCCTGTCAGTAGCAAAATTGCCAATATAAAAGCCAATACTTCAAATGTTCCATCATAAAATATGCTGTCCTTCACAAATACTTTCCTCACCATAAACCTCCAACTACGGCAATGCAATACAAGAAATAAAATGTAAAGTCACATGCTCAACCTTATCATTTATTTCAGTGAAATGCCTATGTTGCCATTAGGATGTTTGGGGAAGACAATATGCAGCAGGTGTAACCAGCTTATGCAGGTCTTCTGCAAAAGAATGACACACCTATTGAATGCTGCTGAATACAGTAGTTCAATATGAGAAATGAAACTTTCTTTCCTATTTAATCATACATTTCTAATAAAAATCATGGATCTTAAGATTCTTAAACTCTTTTATTGATTTTAAGAATTTTTTTTTTCATGAAAAATTAATTTTCAATATATTTTTCATTACAAGCTCCTACATATTTTACTTTCTGAATGATGTTCGCCTACTAAGTGAATATTATTAAACCTGCATTAAAACTACTGAAAACTAAAAATTGTGCTCCTAAAATTTTTAAATAATCTTATTGAAAGTCAAAGAAGGTAATTAATATTGGTATTTGTCACAATATACCAACACCGATTCACACTAAATAATTGATTTTCTCTATTTTGTCCATATTATTTGATCATCAATTAGTGAATAGGAAAATTACTACTGTTACTACCATAGGTACATTTCAGAATATTACTCTTTAAATACTGATTGTCTACACTTCACATAGCTCAGATACATATTTTGAAGAAACACATGACCTTTAAATGTATAAATTACATATTTACTCAAAATCAACATATATTATACTGTAATTTTCCAGTAGAGCAAGGATAAGTATGATTTGAAGAAATAAAAATTAGTTTAATCCATACCATACATTAAATTCATGTTCTTGTAAGGCACAGTGTTTTTATAACATAATTTTTGAGAAGTTGCAACAATTAGATTACAAAAAAAGGTGTGAAGTATTATGATTTCATGTAGGCCTATATAACTGAAAATGCTTAATTTGTAGTTATTAAATATTTCTTTCTATCCAAGCATGCAAACAACAATAGTTACTGCACAAATAATGAGTAATACCAATTATTCTACTCTTATCAATAGAACATCCTTAACATAGGAATCAATATTTAAACTAGCATTTATTGTATGAAATGTCTTTAAATCCATTCACTATTGTCTACATGTAACTTTGAAATTAATGTTTGCCCATTAACTTGTCACAGATGAATAATATTGTTCAGAGATCTCAAGCACCTCTAATCTTTATTGGAACACTTCAACAGTTATTATATAGGACTTTTAATTCTGTAATCTCTAAGTTAATAATTTCCTGTGATGATGTTATATTCAAAGTCAGTCTTTATTGAACACTGTAATCATAATATTCATTGTAAGTAACTAAGTAAATTAAGTCTGCTTGACAATTTACATTAGTATGTAACTACTTACATAATCATTTACATAGTATGTAGTAAATGAAATGGACATTAAATACATACTACTGTTTTGAAATGCTCTACTACACATTCTAAATTAATTTTCAGTCACTCCAATAAAGGAGATAAATCATAATTTGGAATTGAAATAGTACATTCTTGTCATTATAAAATATTTCACTGCAGCTACAAACAAATTACCCAATGATTTTTACAAGACATAAATATTACAAACATAATTACATGTTTGAGTGAATGTTTGCCTCATCATTTTTGTTAATAACTTTCCACAAAACTTACAGAAGAAACACAAATTGGAAATTATGAGACAACATGATAGAAATGTTCATGGATTAATATGAATGACCCTGCAAGTTTTGTCCTTTTTATTTATTACCTGCCTTTAACTATTTGAATATATTTCATCGAGTTCACTGGTGAAATACCACTGTGTTGTAGAAAACACAAAGGAAGATTTCTGAAGTAATAATTAAACAATATCTTAAAGAATATTTTTTTCATTTTTGGCTTTTCTTAAGTACACCCATTTTCTTTCAGCACATGAGATAAAATAAACAGCAAAATAACAATGCATTGTTTCAATAAGCTTTTTTTTTTTTTTTTTAGTGAACATTTTATATGATAATTAAAATGTAATTTAAGAAATCTTTGGACTTAATGTATATAGAGCAATTTTCAAAGAAATTAAAAAAGAAGAAGCTTTCAGATAACTAATAAAGCAAAGTTTTTACACTTAATTACAAAATGTAGTAACAAAATCATTTCAATATTTTCAAATTGGTAGTAATTTTTACATTTGAATTTCTCCTAATTATTCCAACAAACGTCAATGTACAAAAGATTTATAAATGAAGTACCTATGTTACATTGAAATTGCAATATAAAGTGTATCAATCTCAAGGAACATATAAATTTAGTTATAACCAGTTGAAGTTTTTCAGAAAATTATTATAGTTGTTTAATTAAGTTACAATTGTACTACCCAAATGTTCTTTATTTCCAAATAAAATAATATGGACAATTTTCAGAAATAGCGATGTATGATATTTTCTTTAGAAAAATTCAAATACCAAGAGAAAAGTGATTTTCGAGGGAGAAAAGAGGAAATATTATACATGATATTGAACAAATGTATTCCACCATATAATATTGAACAAATGTATTCCACAAAGGTAAAGAAAAATATTGTGTATATCATATGTAACTAATTTTGTAATACCAACATTGAAACTAATCTGATTGACTCACATGCCATTCTCTAAATTAAATTTAATAATTGAGGTCTCTGCCATGAACAACTATTGTATGACAGCTAATCTGCCATCCAGCAAAACATTTTCATTGTTACCGACAACACAAAATTATGCACACTGTATATATTTTTAGTGACATTTAACATGACTTTATTTTACAAAGTAATTCTTGAATAAAATCCCTACAATTAATGTCCTTGAATAGACATAAATCAACATCAGAGGTTCCTGAAAAATTTTAACCATTAACCTCTCTGAAGGGTACCATTTACATCAACTTCTTACTATGAATTCTTGTTTTTCAAAATTTCTTTTTAGATAATACACAGTTAACTACATTTATTAATTACATTCATTCAGTACTCTAGTATATCTGCAAAAATTCCAGCAAGGCTGTATGTTGAGGGGTGAAACGCTCAAGGGGGATCTGCAAGCCTGATCTTTTGTCCTTGCTGATTAGTTGTCATTGCCTGTGATGTTACCTTTAATGGGAAGATATTCAATCTTAAGCAGTAGCTCAGAGGTAAATTAATGGAAGACATTAAATCAAAATTGATGAAAGCAGAATTATTGTTTGTAATAATTATTGAGAGAGCAAATTAAGTCAATTTAGTTGACCTCTCTCAAATACAATTATCCTACATGTGCATTTGAACTACTCTCAAGGATTTTCATTGAATAAGATGATATGGTTTTTTGACAAACTTGTTCACTTTCACCTTTAAATGGAGATCTTCACCATGTTCAGCAATCTTTTTTCACTAAAAATTATTGGACAACGATTTTGCTACAGAGATAAATTTGGATCAAAACAATAATAATATGATAAATATAGCAAGCATTTGTAACAGAGTTAATTCTATTCAGATATCAAGTATATAATCCATTTTATGGAATGAAATTGTGGCTCTCCACATGTAGTTTTACTAACAAAACATAAAAATATAATTAGTTTCCCTTCAATGAATCTTACCTAAGTGAACCTTACCTAACACTAAAACAGAGTTAAATTAAAAACTGAAAAATATGGGGATGAGTTAATTACAAACTTCTTTCAAAGTGAACATTCCTGCAAAATCATTCACATTGAATAAAGGAATGTTATCTTAAAGCCATAAATAAAGAAAAAACAAAATTAGTTTTGTCTCACATTCTGGTGTGTAATTTAAACATATTTTTTTTACAAGAATTGTCAACATATGCATACTTTGGAGAATGGGTTATTTACAATACACAACGTGCATATACAATTTCCTCATGATTGATACACTATACAAAGAACCGATACTATAAACATACCACAACTAAGAGATTTTGATTCATAATTTTGTGTTTTTGGCACAGTATCTTTTTAAAGAATATATTTATTTATCAAAGGGGTAGGGGTTAGGTTCAAATTTAGTTAAGCCAGTAGAAAATAAAATTTTCTTTGCTTTTTAGAAAAGCTGGATTTCACTTAATTTTGATCCTTAAGTTTTAAAATCAGATAAATAATATACGTATCTGTCATGTCACAAACCATTTCAAAGTCAAAGAGCATAGGAAACATCTGTTAGGTTCCCAATTGAGCATCTTTTCGTCAAAAACCAATTTCTTTATACCTGCTTAGTATGAATTGTTTCCACTTGATCTCATGTTCTGCAGAAAAAGAAAACATAGATTTAATAGCAATTATAGAGATAATGCAGGAAATTCAATAATCATACTTTGTCTTCAAAACATGTTATGTATACATCAGAGTGGTCCTTAGCATACTTTATTCTCTCTTTAAGTTTGCACCTCCTAAATCTGCTCCAAATACACTAACTTTGTAGGCTACACTAACTTTGATGAATATTAACCCATTTAAACAGCCTCTTGATAGTCTTGTGTTATGTCAGATATTTGCACTTTAACAACAACATTTTAATAACCAACTGCAGTATTTGTATTTTATTTACAAATTTTTGAATTCATTACATCATGAAATATGATAAATCTGAGCATTAGGACCATCTATAACTACAGTACCCAATGATATTTCATTAGTCGTACATAAATATCTGTATGATACAAATATTTATCATGCCTTTATCAACCTCAAACCCCATTCCCAATTTTCCTTGATAACCAAAAATGTAATATTTGGTTTTTAATTTCTATCCTAAGTTTTTTAATCAATTTAATACTTGAGAAGATCTGAGATATTGAAAACACACACAGGTTTTTTAAATAGCTCAAGTCTGCCATGCTTAAATGCCCAAAATGTACAAGTGAGTAAAAATGTCAACATTTTTAACAGTTTCTCCACCTATTAGAGCAGATTGACAGATGTATGTGATTTGTTATATAATTTCTTTTTCAAGCCATATATTTACATGATAAATCATTTATGGAAGCTATCTGCTGATAACAATACTATTAGGTACAAGATACGGTCTCAGAATGGAAAGTGCAAGAAAAATTAAGAATTGTGTATCCAATTCTGTTATAGGCTTAACACAACTTGTGAGAGAACCATAGAACCAACAAGACTGCAAAAGCCTCATTCCATTCTTTATTGATTCAAAATCTTAAAGAAAATTAAAAATTTTATGGGTTTAATTTTATGATTGAAAGAACTAATTATACAGCAATTGATCATCAAGTTCTTCAACACAAACTTTTCCCTGCTTCTTGATAATGCAGCATTTCTTTTATTCTTTTGTACATTAACTGGCTGAAGTAACCCGGCATTGCCTAGGTATTTAGTATTTTTCAAAGTGTATCAGACAGGAAAAGGAATGACTTCCATCCATCCAAATGAATGTAATTTAGTTAGCATCCCCAGCCAGTAAGTCCCACCCTGCCTGCTCTCTTTATTCAGTCCAGCCTTGCCCTTCTTTGCCTTGCCTGGTCCTGCTCGCATGCACCATTGTCTTACAAGTATTGCAGATTGCATTAAATCTAACGGAAAAACACACATATACACAACCAGTTTATCTTTTCAACCCCTAATTCAACTTTTCAAGGGATGAATTTTCAAATGTCATTTCTTATTGCTTAAAGAAATTGTAATAGGAACCTACATTCTAATTTTCATGTTTCAAACTTATATAGTTTTGGCTCTATATTGATACTGTCAGTCAGTTTCTTCCTTTCATAGAAGTAGAAATACTCCATGATCATGTATAGCATAAATCGGAGGTTGAAACAGGATTGTTTCACAATGCAATGGTGCACCGACTGAAGGAAGATCCCTTGGGGGCTTCAGTGATCACAAGAAGGTGATAACATTTTATATAGGTAAAATACAATATATTTTCAATGATAATGAAAGTAATTGAATATCCCTCTTGTGTACATTATAAGTAACAATAAATTAACAAAAAAAAAATATATATATATTTAAATTTGCACCTCTGCTCACAATGTGATGCATTTTCAACAATCACATGTTGTTTAATTTAGCAAGAGAATCCACTGGTAAAGTATGTGACATTCTCCTTGAAGATATCAGCAGCAGTTGTCTGTATAGATAGATCATTTACTGAGACACGTGAAAAGTAAAGATCAGAATTAAGGACCACACAACATTAATGTTCCAGTGGTGAAAAAACAATATTTTTCAGTGAAGATTTAAGGCTGGTGTTATCTGGGCAATTGAAGATAACTACCTAGTCTTGCATTAAAAATAGCAAGATTTGGAATTTGCTTACAATTTCCATGTGATTCAAAACAAATGTACTAATGATACTGAATGCACATTTTCCAGATAAATATATCAACTAGGAGATACAACAGTTCAATCTAATTTTCACGAAACTCATTGTATTCAAATGTGCAAAGGATTGATCTGATTACTGATGAACTAAGAACAAGTATTATTCAAACCTGTCCAAAATAAAACAATACTCACAAATGATATTTGAAATATCTTTGGAAATTATGTAATAAATTGAATGGCAGAAGTAATAAGCAAATCAACTTTCATGAACAAGACTCTGTTGTCTTTAGTTAGATTTTCTCATTTACTTTGGGAGAAATATTTGTGTCAGAAAGCATTAATAAAACACTCGGATAAAAGAAACAGATGTGAGCAGAATTTTTATAAATAGATTCTAGAAATCATTCCCTATGCTACACTAGTGATTATACAAAGTTAAAGGTTTAATTTTGAGTTTCTTCTTGTTGGTTAAAGTCAAATCAAACCTACACACACACACACACAAATATAATCATTAATAATGCATACACGCTGCGAGAAGAGTACAAGAGGGTGTAATTACTCTTGACCTATGAAGTAATAAAGGAAAGCCACAATTAATCTGCCTTGGTTAAATCCCCTAATGGTTTTGCATCATTTATTAGATACCATCAACACAAAACCTCAAAAGTGTGTTATTGCTAGAGAGAAAATTATCTCCTCTCAAAAGATTTAAGATGGAAAAAATAAAAGCTCATAGATTATGATCAGGGAAAAGAGCAGGCACACATGTAACCCACAACATATGTTACCATTGTGCATAACTCTGAAACAATGTCTTAAGCCCTTAAAAATGGTGTTAGGTGTCCTTAAAAGGATACATGTTATGTTTCCTGTGCCACCATCTAAGTAATGAGAACTTTTTAAATATTCTGTAACAGTTTTGAAAGGTACCTCCATTCCCTAGCATAGGTTGTAAATCTAATTTGGGATCAAAAGTGAAAATATTCAGCTGTTTTCACTTTTAAAACAATTATTTACACAGTGTGGAAAGCAAGTTATCATTAAAACTGGAAAGAAACATTTTTTCTAGTCCTCCTTTCAGGCTACCCCCTTTAGAACATATTTAATGGCATCCCCAAAACACATTCTGTGCATCTGAAAATTCAGTACTAATAATAAACCAGGATAAAAATATATTAAGATGACATTGTTTTAGACATCCTTCTCATATAACGGTTGAGGGCTTCTACGACTCTCAAGGCTATTTAATAATGTATACCACTAAGACAGAAAACCAATATATCTGCAGATAGATATAAGATTGGTTAATTTATGTATTTATTTAAGAATTATTTGTAATCTCCTTTTCATTCATTGGTTTTGTAGAGCCTCCTTGACGAATGAATAATATTTTCTGCTGAAGCTTTCAATGCACATTTCATGGTCTCTATGCATCACAGGTTCCTATTGATAGACTTTTACAAATTTTTGTCTGTATTACTTTCATATACAAAAGAATGAAACTAGCAGGTGCCATATGTAAGTTTCACGAATTTAAAAGTAAGGGCCACACTAATGTACACAAGATCATACACATTGCACTCTTGATTTCATTCTGTTATTGTAATTGAAAATAAATATCAGTACCTGTGAAATACATGAAGCAGAAAGTACAGTGTCAGTGCTTCCACTGAGAGTACCATGACTTGGTGACACTGAAGCACAACCACTGCTCAAGGTCATGGCTGGTGCTAGCTCTACGTCGAATGAAGTAGTGTGGTTTCTCGACATGATTCTTTGATAACAATGATAATGTATTCATTACACAGAGTCATGGACATGTTATACTAAAATATTTCATGCAACAACCAGCCTACGTATATCAATTAACACAACATATTACCTTGTTTGCATGAAGAGTCAAAAGATGGAAACGAAACATAAATTTCACTGCGTAAACAAACAAATCAAATAAAATACAAGAAAGTTAGATTTACATGCATTCTAGGTAAAATAATAAAACATACAAGATTACTTAAAAACTTCATTGCAACAACAAAATGTCAACATTTCAATTACATTCATTCATTCATTCATTTTACAAGCATCATACCTGTAACTGGCAGGTTGCTGTGTAGTGATAGGAGTGCGTTTTATAGCATAAATCAATACACCCACCATAGTTAAAGAGAAAGATACAAAATATAACACATGAACCTGAAAAGAAAAATAATGGCATGTAATACTTAGCATTATGTTAATTAACATCAAATACTACTGTCAAAAGATTACCTTATAATGAAGGAGTAGAATACCACCCAATACACAATAAAAGTCAGATGTCAGAAGAGATAGTTGTAAAGCAGTAGCACCACTGTCACGTAATACTACTGGTGCAATGCTATGGAAGACAAACTGAGCAACTCCGAAGCCACAAAACAACCACAACACAGGAAAGGTATCCCATTTCATTTCATAAATTACACTTTTTTCTAGGAATGCCCTGTAACAAAACAAAAACAATGTTTATCCTCATGGTTTTTAGAACTGAACAGAATTACATTACAGGTATGAAATTCTAGGTTTAAAAAAATATCGAACTTTTTTTCACAGATGACTATATGACGAATACATTCACTTTTTTACCAATGTTCATTCTGTCAAACAATCGAAACCAACTATACTTCCAAATTCAAAAGATGTGCATAAATAATCATTCTGAAGCAAGTAATTCAAAACAAGACAATTATTCTTTTTGGATGGCCAAACCTGGGAAACTAGTGAATTTATTACTCGTAGGAAAAGTGGAAGAGAAAAATGAGATTTTCTTATTATCAAATCATTACAAAAATAATTCAAACTATCATATTACGAGTAAATATGACTTGTAATATGATAGTCAGTGATATAATATACCTCTTCTGCCTAAATAACATACGACTGATAAGTGTAATAATAGATTGGAAAATTATACTGCGATTTTTGTAGGAAGAGCTCTCAAGATAACTCAAATCCCATCTTCGCGATGGAATATGTCACGGCATTTCGTATCATTCACAGTCATTCCGCCAGATTTCGCACGATCGCGACCGTATGAAGCAGTGCTTGCGATCATGCGACTTCTACCGGCAAGACCGAGAAAAGACGCGAAATGCCGTGACATATTCCATCGCGAAGATGGGATTTGAGTTATCTTCAGAGCTCTTCCTACAAAAATCGCGGTATAGAAGTTCACACATTGCTTTGGGAAAATGAGAAAGAAAAAAATATGCTTAGTGAATCATTAGAGAAGTTAGGTTAAACTCAGCCTGAGACTCATATGACAAACACATATTCATAAAAAAACTGTACTTAAAATTCTACCTTCTCAAAAAAACTGTACTTAAATAAGCTCACAGGAAAAGGAAAAAGGGTTACATCAATACACACACAAAAAAAAATGTTAACTAAAAGTAGTAATAATGCACAATAAGATATTGACTGAACAACTTACAGTTGAAGTCCATTGAGAATACTTCCAAACAGTCCGAGCATACCCAAATACTCAATTCCATCAAACGTTTTTGCCACAAATTCTTGAGCAACTGCAATCATTGCAAATAGTAATGCACCCACTAGACAGAGCATATCACCCAGAAGTCGAGTTTTACCTGAAACATTTATAAAAATTATTTATTTTGTCTGAACATAAGTTTGTCAAAGTTAATTAATGAAGCTGAACATAATTTAACATCAAATAGAAATAATTACCTCCAATAATGGGACGCCCATCTTCAATATCTGCCCAAACAAGGCATCCAACCCCCATCAGACAAACACCAATTCCAATGATGTGCACCATTTTATAACGTACCCTCAGTACAATGCAACTCAGAGCCAACACCACTGGTAATGATATGCAGTCCAAAAGCTATAAAAATATAGAAAGTCAGACAGTCTAATGACACAAAAAGCTGTGAAGCTCCATTACGATTCAACATTTTTTTTCGTTATTTCCCCCCCCCTTCCCTCTCTGTTCAATTTTGTGACATCCACTGTAACATATGGCACTTCACTTTTAAAAACAATTAAATGTAAGTAAAAATGCAAGTAGATATTACACTCATGAAAAATAAACTTCAATTATTGATGATGGTTAAAATAAAGAAATGAAGAATGAAGCTCAATATTTAACATCACATGAATGTGTAAGTGAATGTAAATGTATGAAGGAAACAAGTCATCTTTGTGTACCTTTTGCATTCCCTTTCCAACAGATTCTGTATTCTTAAGACACTTCAAATGTATGTGGTCCATCCATCCTTTTCTCTGTTTTCTTCTCTTTCATAATTCATCCATTTTGTTGGGCGATATGATTTTTATTCTTTGGTGCATTCTCCTCACTTTCCCTTCACATTTTATTTGAAGTTGTTCTATTTCTTAAATATGGTTCTTTGTTCTATCATACTATTTTTCACTAATTTTTAAAGAAATTTCAGAAAAATATTGTTTCAACTATAAACGAAAGAATTCTTTAAAACTGCCTATCTAGGAGAGGATTATCAAAGGACAGAAATTCTTCAGAATGCCATTACATGCTCATTGTACGTAAAAAAATTAACAAACATTTAAGTAATAAAAGACACAAATCCAGTGTGAATCAGATCACGTATTTGCTCAGGTAGGGATCATCACAAGAAATTGTAACCTCAGCCTAAAACAAAGGCAGGGGGGACTATGTGTTTGGGTCTCTCTTCCATTTAACTTTTTTCTTTACACATTATGTTAGTGCATATGGGGATAAAAAATAATTATAATATGATGTCAATTAAAAATTTCTCAGTTACACAATCCACATCAGGAGTGGGCCAAAAGACACACATTCAAGAGCCAGGGCATTTCGTAAAAATATTTTTAAAACCAGGAATTAACAAATCTTTCAAACAATGGGAGTGACTGCTCCCAAATTTGGCATGCAAACTTCTGAGCAACAGAGTCTAAACAGCAAGAATTGCAATTCAAATTTTTAGTCCCAATATATCTTTTAACAAAATTTTACTTAATCAATCCTGTACAATATTTATATATTAACCCTAGAAAGACCAACATAAAATCTACACCAGCCAAGACCATGGTGGGTCAACATTAGCCTGCAGATTTTATTCTAATACGATTTTAAATGTGCCAGTTGTGGAATGATATATTAAATAAAGTATGTATGGGCTAGTTTTAATTTATTTGAAGGTATTAAACTTAATAAAATTATTAAATTATTACAAATATTTTAAATTGTAACACATTACATTGTTCTCTAATCACTTGTTCAATGTTGTTATACTTTCAACTAATCAGTGTTGTTATTACTTTCACTGAATTGTCTTTTAATTCTTTTGCGCGGACACTTCACAGACAATGGACACACTGTTGTCATGTAGATTTTTTGAGTGACTGCCGTGGTCCTGCTTGTTGGTATATATTTTTCTAGAATATTTTGCATTGACAAAATAATATTTCTTTGACGTTCTGGTGTGTTCAGATATCTTTCTTCTACTAGAGGCTTCACAAGCTCTCTGCCAAGTTATAATAAAAAGAGTTTTCTTCTATTTATCTTTGCTTTCTTCCACTGCATGTTGATTGTTAGAAAAAAGAGCATGTAACTGTTGAGTATTGCAATATCCAAGAGTGTAAAAAATCAAGAGAGGTCATCTTCTTATACCTCCTTTTCTTTAATATAAATAGGCCATTAGATCAATAGTATCAACCCCACTTTTGTTGTAATTGTAATATAAATTTATGTCCAGTTTTCTCTTTGCTAATTCTTGAACCTTGTCATCATTATATTGCAAGGATTTCAGTAAAAGAATTCTAGGAGGTTGCTTCTTTGCTATGTAACAAAAGAAGAGCAAACATTCTACAAATATCATCGCCACATCGTCCATGTTAGTGTTCTTCTTCAACAAAATTCATTTTATCATCAGCAGAAAGAAATTCACGTACAAAGAAACTGGAGAATATTTGATGTTTCCCTTTTAACATTTGAAGAAATATAGCAGCTAAGAATATATTTCCTTCACATCACTACATCAAGAAATGGGACATCTGAATACAAGAATATTACCAGAGGAGATACAATTTAAATTTAAAAGCAATTCATGAACTTTACGAAATTCTCAAATTTGAATCTTCAAACATTTTCTGATACAGATTAGAAAATTTAAATTATTATATAAAGAAGTAGTAAATATATTGTCATATTCTTAATTATAAACTATTTTTGAATGGCCCTTCAATACCTGAATACTGGTGAGTGTAGTGAACTGATAGGCTGTTGTTACTAGAGTATTAGCCTCCACATCAGCCACAGCAATCAGAACATATCGCCACCCTCTATTTCGAATAACAGAAAGGAGACCACGTTCACCTGTTCTGCATGCTAACCATGTTGTATAAACAAGGCATAACATACCATAATGTATAAAACTTTGACCTGAAATTCAAAACAATAATATAAATATATTTACAGAGAATTCCAAATTAAACACAATATAGAAAAACTCACCTGTAGGCATAGCAACTTGGTAGACAGAATTTATGTAATAACTGCAAAGAGCCATAGAACATATTAAGAATGACATCACTTGCCCCAAAATAATTGCTCTCCAAACTGGCCTGAAACAAAAGCAAAATCCAATGACCATGTCGTAAAGAACACTCATACATCCATATTAAAATAATTAAAATCCACCTTGCAGAAATTAAAAAATTAATTAATCCAACTTCCTCATGAATATTATTATCAATATTTTCAGAGGGAAGGGGCTGGTAAGATCCTGAACAAGGAGGATCACATCGAGGAACACTGATCCAATCACAAGATACACTAGATGTATCTATTTCCATACTGGAGTCGCTATGACTTGGAGGTGCTGTTGAACTTTCTACAAGAGAAAGTTTACGATGTTCTGAAATGCCACTCCCTAGAGGCAACTCAACTAACGATAGATGTCTACGAGTAGATGCCACATTATGGCTACTACATTCAAGAAGTGAACAGTGGCAACTGTGAGAATTTGCAGTGGAAACACAAGATGAAGAATTTTGTCCCAGGGTCACTGGTACAGATAATCGTCTTTGACGAGAATATATTACAGCTGAACTTTTTGAAGGATTTGATGACATTTTAATATTCTGTATAAATATTTAATGTTAAAATAAAAAAAATTAAAAGCTCTTGTCAGTTTGAAAACAAGTTTTACAGCACAGTGATGTCCAATAATACAACAAAGAACAGCCATCAGGAGATGACACAATCAAGATACAAAGCATTGATACCTCATTAATATTCATGAATAATAAAGAAGGTATAATCTGGAGATAAAGAATATCTTCAAACACTTGCAGTCCAATGGCCTGCAAATACTATAATGCTTCAAATGTAAAGGAATTGGGAAATTCAATGCACGTTAGTGCTCTTTCAGCTTTCATTATAATGTAAAGGAATTTCAATTATATTTATATTGGATTCTGGCAATGATATATGCAGGTATCTATAATAATGAAATTTGAAAGATGAACCAATCAGATTCTCTGTGGGAAATTGTCAAAAAAATACGAATACTAACCATTTTTCAAGTTCTGATAAATATTTGTCTGTTTTTTCCAAAAGTCCGTACTTCTTTCCTCCGTCGCGATTTGGCCTTTTAAAAGGGTCTCGCTCGCGGCTACAACCCGGGCGGTTTGTTGCCATTTCTGCAATGCTAAGTAAAATCCCGTGGATAATAACAAATCGTTGTGGTTGATGTCTCAATTAGCTATCATTCTTGATGAAGAAAGTATCTTAATCTTGTATTACATTAAACAGTCCTTCCAGAAACATCTGACCACTAAACATAACAGCACAAATTCATTGTTTCTCAAAATACTTCCCAATATTGTCCTGGTGGTACTCGTGTTCCAAAAATAACGATGTGGAGTTAAATTGAATTATAATAATGAACGTAACTAACAATTGCGTAATTGTGCGAATTTCAATTTCAACGTATCATTCGTACATTTTTGATCTTTGAATTCAGCATCAATGAAAATTATTCGAAAAACACAAATATAAAGAAATTAACTGATGTTCATTTAAAAAATGATTCTTGTCTAATATAAGTAAAGATCTTCTGCAATGAAATAAATCTCACTGTATTCAACTTATCTATATTATTAGGTTCTTAACTCTGACAATCTTTCACTGAGAGCGTTGCCTTTCCATGGGGTGGGTTGTTGTGCGTTTGGGTCGATTGGGGTGGGGTGTTCATATAGTTCATTAACGTCTTTCCATTGCTGAAATTGAGGGTGAAATATTTTTCACTTTGTTTTGAGTCAGGGCAGACAATCAAATGTCCCTCTATTTGTTCCATGAATAGAAGTATCTCTAGACCGGATGCTGTTTAATGTGTCAGAGTCAGCTGATGTCAAGGTTATGGACTGAGGTTGTGCATCTTAGCATTAGGAAGGAAATGCGTAAAATGTTCGTGTTTGAGTAACGTTCGCTCTTTTAGTGAAGATACATTCTAAAATGGTAGAGCCAATATTTGACTATCAATTTCGGTTAATTTTAATCGGCGACAGCACTGTTGGGAAAAGTTCTCTGTTGAAATATTTCACCGATGGAAAGTTCGCTGAGGTTAGTGTATTGATATCGTCTTAACAATGCTTTGTTGCTTGTTGCAATGCTTAACGGAGATGTTTAGCTTTCAGACCCCACAGTTGGTGTTGACTTTTTTGCACGTTTAATAGAAGTAAAAGATGGGACTCGCATAAAATTGCAGCTTTGGGATACAGCAGGTCAAGAACGATTTCGGTATGTGTCCGAATTGGAAAACTTATTACATTGTAATTAAATTGTTTGTGCTGAATTTTTTATAAAATAGTATTTAGGAATTCATAATTGCATTATTTCACAGGTCCATAACAAAATCCTATTACAGAAATTCTGTTGGTGCTTTGCTTGTGTACGATATATGTAATAGATCAAGTTTTGAACATATACCCTTATGGATGATGGAAGCAAGACGTCATATTGAACCTCACCGTCCAGTTTTTGCTCTGGTGGGGTGTAAACTGGACCTTGTTTCATCAGGTGGTCATAGGGAAGTTCCCAGGGAAGAAGCTGCAGCATTTGCATATCAACATGGCTTACATCATGTGGAAACCTCTGCACGAACTGGAGTAAATGTGGAAGAAGCTTTTCGTATTGTAACCCAAGAAGTATACAATAGAATACAGTCAGGTGAATACAAGGTTGAAGATGGTTGGGATGGAATCAAAACAGGATTTCAGCGCCCAAGTGGATATGACTTCAATTTAGTTGAAGCTGAACCAGCAAAATCTACTTGTTGTTAAACATTAGGATTGTTAATTTTTCTGTTATATTGTGTTATAGATTTGTAACTTTTAAATCTGTTTTCTACATATTTCTTTTAAGTTATTGAACTTTTTAGTTTGTTTCTAGGCTGTTTCAACATTTTCTATTTACTCCCAGTAATTTCTTTTTAATAAACTTTAATTCATTAAATTTTGTGCAATTTGAGAGTCTTTCAGAAATCAAAATGTTGTATTATATCTCTGACAATTCATGAACTACCTGAAAATTTAAACAAGCATCTTTAAAAAATTTGAATCCTCCATTTATGTATATTAAGAACTATTTTATGGTAAAAGAGTGTAAAAAGTCTTTCTTGATAAAATTAGTGCATCTATTTACAAAGATGAAAGATGCAATTTTGAGATATGATATTATTGTAGATTAGTGTACGAATTAGAACATCAGAGTGGATAATTGTAATAAATTGTATTATGCTTATACAATAATAAGTTATATTAATAGATTAGATTCTCTCTTTTAAATTTTTTTATGTTTGCAAGCATTTATTTTGGATTCTATAAAATGTAATTATTTGATGTCAAGACTTCAAAGCCCCTTTGCAGAAAGATTTTATTGAAAAATTGTTAATATGCATTTTCTTTATTTTGAGACTGAATTAAATGTAATGGTTGTAACTAGTAGTAATCAATAAGCTGTAGAAGATGGATTATGTTCACAAAAGTTGGAACATTTAACAAGTTTATGCTCAACACTGTGTTCTGAATACTTTCTATATTTTTGTTCATTTTATTTTTTTTATTAACTTTTTCCTCTTCCCAGTTATGTTACCTATATTCAGAATTCAGTATTTGCATCATTGTACACTGTCCTACACAACGAAAAATAATTTAACATCAGTGAACATGTATTAGGACACCAGTTTAAAGTTACCCACGGTTCAAATTTTCAAGTCTTGAATCATTTTCAGTTTAATTCCCTGTTAACAAAACACAAAATTGTTATGAAATTAGTTTTGACCTTCTTAACTTTACTTTAAAATGTATGTAAAGGGTGATGAATATTTAAAAATATTCTGTTGGTAATAGAGCTCAAAGTTATTTTTATTGTGCACTATTAATGTTACTTAGCCTTTATTTCAACCAGTGTGTTTGAAAAATAAAATTATTATGATTGTTTGGTAGCAAGGACAATATTAACGGGACTAATGCCAAGCTATTGTTTGTCAACTGAACTTGGGTTCAATTTTTAAAAATAAAATTACATTTTCTGCCATAAATAGCTCCATTAAATTAGTTTTCAGAATTATTTGTGGACACAGGCCTACAAATTGTTAGTGTCATTTTTTTTCTTCTTTGGTATAGCTTCCAAATTGGAAACCTTTCGTTTTAACTATTAATTTAGAAAGTAGTGGATAAAATAAACATTTTTCATTCATGGGATTGATTTGGCTAATGTTAAAGAGTATGTGATGTGATTTTGTGTGTGCATATATGTTGAAATTTATATGAAAAAAAATTGTTTGTGCACCATTGTAAATAAATTTTGTGTGAACACCTTTATACTATTTCTACAACACAGAATTATTTTATTATCATTATTAATATGAAAATTTGAGATAATCAGTTATATTTATTTTTGTGTAATATTTGGTAGACTAAATATGATAAACTTGATTAAAAGAAGTAAAATATCAGTAGTTGATATTTTATTTTTCAATTCTCAAGTTTGTTTATATTTTGCACACTGTTTATGGAAAATAAGGAAAATACCAAAATTTTAATAAATTAAAATATATTTGGAAGTTATTGCTCTCAATTGTTAAAAATATGTAAGTGAATAAAAACTTTTGGAAATTGCCTTAAAGAAGAAACTTGTGAGAATTGTTGTTAGTGGAATGAAAGGAAAAATCAGATAATCAGTTAACTAAGCCTTATTAGAAGAAATAAAGTATGAGTGAAATTGAAAATAAGGGTGAATATAGAAGATCAATAGTATTAAGGTAAAACAAAAATCATAATTAGGAAAACATGTTCTGTTGGACAAATAGTAATCACAAGAGGTCTGTTGGTCTCCCTTACAGAAAATTTACGAAATTTGAAGAATCTGATTTGTTAATGTGACCTTTAAAATTATTTATATTTTGGGAGTTTTAATATTATTGACAATTAAAATTATATATATGAAAAATTAATATTTAATAATTGGTGAGTTTAAAATGAAACTATTTCTTCAGAAATTTTAAACATTATTATTGAAACAGATTTTTATATCGTAAACATTGCTCAGTTGATTGTTTATATACACATGCTCTACATACAAATTTATATTATTTGTTTACATTAGTGATACAAAGAACCTAAGAGGCAAGTTGGTGCTAGCAATTTTGAGCATTAAAACCATGGAATTCCTTTAATTTTATAAAATGGCTCCATTTAAATGTTTCGTGGAGCCACACTTGTGAAAAGGGGTTTTCAATAAGGAGAGGATCTGATTCTGGGGCATAACCAAGCTGTCTTACCTGGAAGACCATTAACATATCTTTTAAATTTAAACAATATTTGAAGATGGTGGATTATTGAAAAATAATTGGTGAAAAAAGGAATATTCCAAAAATTATTATTGTGGACCTTAATTTTATTAATTTTTTTCCAAGTAAATCATTGTCAATTTTTTTAATGTCTATTTCACAGTTCATTGAATGCAGTAATATTGATAACACTTTAGTTGCAGAGCAAGTGAGAGTTTGGTTTATATAATATTATTTATTAATTTTATATTAACCAACATTTGGTGTCTTACTTGTAAATCAGTGTAACCTACATTAAAATAATTCTTTGATAACTTTGAAATTTCTCATTATCTTTATTAAAATCGAATTAATTAATTAGTTAATTTAAAGCTCAATGAGTTGGAATTAAATATTTACAGAGTTTTCAGAAATTTCTAAACAGTCAGCATTCCATCTTCATTTGGGACATCATCATCCTTAAAACAGTGTGTTAGTGTGACAGCTTCATAACGAAGGAGAAAGGGAAAAACCTAATGAAGGCATCAAGAACAATGTGGCATAGAGGCAAAAGTTTAGCTGATATTTATTTCAGTATATTAGGTCTCAAAAAGGAAATTTTATGAAACATTCTGGAATTTTGCTTACAATCATATTATTTGTCAATAAGTATATTCTGAAAGCTTTTACTTGCCAATATTCTGAAGTGATTGAGGTTGGTATCTGATATAGTGTGAACAGTATTGCATTGATCTCATAAATAAATATAAAAATAATTTAAATTGAAAAATCAGAATTTAAAAGACATTAATTAACAATGCTATTGAATTAATTTCAATGGTTTTAATGGAAATCTTGTGGAAGAAGATATGTTTACTACAACAAAAGGATGTCTCAGTGGCAGGGGCCTTTATGTTTTAAGTGAAGATGGATTAATATTTGCAACAATAACTGTTACTGGATCTAAGTTCTGAACCTACTGTACATATTTCATTGTTTTTAAAGCTTGTTTAAATGGACAATGGGCATACAAAAACGTCTTTACATTTATTTTAAAAATTGAATTTTTCTTTCTTGCAGTCTTGCGAAATTAAAGATTTGAGTACATGTATGTATGAACCCTTACTCACATAATAGTTGTAAAATAATTGGATATTTCATGTTATAATTTTACATATCAATGACCTAGTATCTGTGTATTCTTGTTTCACTATTTTCACTTATGCTGATGAAGAATAATACTAATGAGAATTCACTGTTTTGTGTAATGGGTTCAAAATAATGGATGGTGATTTTCTAAACCAGAAAACTAGTTTTGTTTTAAAGATTTTATCCATTACGTTTATGTAAATCTTCAATTATCTTTCTTTACCACATAAACAATGATTTTATCATTTGTAATGTGTGTGTATCCATGAGTATGAATATCAATCATTTCACTGCTTATACAATCTCATGGTTTGATTTGTTTACATCTCGACAACAGTCTCATTAAAACTGAGAAATGTTCTAATTTCCAATTCAAGCAGCAATTGAGAGAAAACTACGTAGCCTCCGGCCTTGTTAAATGCTTATGGTATAAGGTTTCTTTACCCAGGAAGTTGGGGGAAAATACAAGAACAATTAAACAGTTTCAATTTGGACTGAAAATGCAAATATTTGATTGTTATTCTGCCTATTCTCAACACTATGCTTAATGAGTGACTTTTAAGACTCAGTGCATCGCTTCTTACAATACAGATAATATAAAATGATATCAAGGGTCCAAAGAAGAGTTCATCTGTCATTAAATATTTGCTAATTATGTGCTGTTATGGAACAACAATTTTCTTGATATTCTTGGCATTTAAAGAACTGTTGCCACTTACTTGACTGCGTTATTGCAGTAATCTCGAGCATTGTTTTTGTTAACATATTTAATTTATTGCAGTGTTATATGAGAGAATTTGATTTGAAGTCTTAGGCTTCCACGGCCAGAGTTGAAATCTCGGTTGTCCAGATGATGCCGAGATTTCAACTCTGGCCGCGGAAGCCTAAGTCTTCACGGCGTCACCCGGACAACCGAGATTTGAGAATTTTATTTGTACTTGAGCAAAGTGCATGCCACATGCCACTTCTTGAAAAACCATTTTGTTTTGTTTTCTAGCAGCATTTTTGTTACTGCCGGCTGCTTCTTTGTTTTATTTGACCTTACTTGCGATCTTTGTATATTTCATTTTAATCTGCTTACTTGCAAGTAATTGCATGGTGGTAATGGGTAAAATAATGCATGGCACTTCAGAGTAAATTCATTTAGGACCCACAAAAAAAATAAATTCATAAAATTTCACTTTTTTAACCTCATTTAAAACAGTTCTTGAATTAAATAACTGAAAATTAATTAAAAATTGGGTGTTGTGAATATATAATTTTTTCAATTGTGGGAAAAATTCCATAGAACAATTTTCTAAACAAAAATTAATTTTATTAACATGAACATTCATTTATAGTTTTATAAAATAATTTAAAAGATTGATGGTGAAATAATCTTAAAAATAAAAAATTATTGATACATCTAGAAAAATCTTCAAATTATAATAAATGTCATTACAAAATTCTACACTACTACTATCACTTCTTCTTCTTCATCTTCTTACACAGAACTAGAAATATAAGGCACAATTTGAGAATGTTCATTTTCCATTACGCCCCTCCCCACTCCCCTTATTCTCATTACTGTTGCAGACCTGCATCACCATCCCCATGCCCCAAAAAAGTAAATTTATTTTTTGAATGACATGTTATTAATTCTTAAGAATGAGCTCGCTGTTGTGACATCTGGAGCATAACTTTCTCAATATTGAATATATTTTTATATTCTTGTATTCTCTCTTGTTCCGTTTTACCGTTATTTGAGGTTTGTAAAATAAAATTATTGCTTGATATTTGAGAGAAATTAGAGAATACAAACAAAATTCAGATTTTCTGACTGATTCACTCTGTATGATTGGATTTCAACAGCAGCAGATTTTATAAGGGTGCTCGTTCCTAAGGGGAAGAAACCACCCGAAGATCCATCGTCTTAATACCGGTCACTGTGTGTGCTTGACACAGCTGGCAAGATTCTGGAGAGAATTATTAGTACCAGAATGAAGAAAGCTGTAGAGGAAGGCGGAGGCTTTTCGGAAAATCAATATGGTTTCCGCAGAGACCGCTCGACAGTTGACGCTGTCCAGCTTGTCATTAACACCGCCCGGCAAGCAATTGGAGGAAGTAGATGGAAGGGAGGTCCAAAACAGTGCTATGCTGTTATTACGTTGGACATTAAGAACGCATTCAACTCGACCAGGTGGAGTAATATTCACCAAGCTCTCCGCCGATTCAAGGTACCAACGTACTTGAGGAAGATTGTGGCTGAGTATCTTAGTAAACGAGCGCTGATTTACAATACAGATAATGGGTCGAGGGTACACAATGTCACCGCTGGTGTCCCGCAAGGGTCGGTATTGGGCCCATTATTGTGGAATGTGAGGAGGTCCTTCAGCTTCCCCTCCCAGAAGGCACCAATATCATTGGTTTCGCGGACGACACTTTCGCTGTTGCGAAATATACTGAGGAGATTGTATACATTTGCAACGAAGCGATCGCCATTGTCAGCCGGTGGTTGAAGTTCTCAGGGCCGCAGTTAGCTGAGCACATTACTTTGGTTATCCTGATCACTAGTAGGAAAAAGAGAGAAACCATCACTCTCAAGGCTGGAGGCCACCGTATTACATCACAGTCATCGATCAATATTTTAGCCTCATGATTAACGCCCGCCTGACATTTGCTGACCACCTGAAGTACTGTCGAGGCGAATGCCCAACATAGGACCCTATTAGGAAAAACGGAAGCTTCTGGCCTTAGTTGTGAGGTCCGTTTTAAGCTATGGAGCCCCAGTAAGGGCCAACTCCACATCAATAAATGGCTGCGTCCGAGGGATGACGTCAGTGTACAGATTATCAGCATTGCGGGTAACTTGTGCGTTACCCACTGTGTCAAGCGAAGCAGTGAGCGTCATCGCGGGGATGCCTCTTATCGATATCTTGGCGCAGGAGAGACGGAGGCGATATCACGAAGAAGAGGAGAACCCAGACTGCTCGAACGGCAGGACTGCTGGGACAAGTACACTAAAGGAAGATGGACCTACCGCATTATTCCCTCCATTGCACCGTGGATCAACCGTAAACACGGTGAAGTAAATTTTGTCTGACTCAGCTGTTGTCTGGACATGGATTTTTTCTGGCGTATCTCCGCAGGTTCAAGCTGGAGGATATTCCTTTCTGTCCACTATGTGAACCTGCTGTCGAGGACGCCGAGCATGTGTTCTTCCAGTGCCCGCGATTCCATCTGCAGCGACGGCATGTTAGGAGTATCCTCAAGATCGACCCGCTGACACCCGAAGCAATGGTCGGGTGCATGATCGCCTCAGAAACCAACTGGGCTGCGGTGAGCGCATATGCGCAGACCATAATAGCTGAGCTCAGGAGAAAAGAAAAGGAAAGAAGGGAAGTCGGCTGATCCTTCTTGGATCCTTCGTACAATGTGAGGAAGAGAAGTGGCGACTGTGACTAAGTCACTCTCTCTGATCCACTCCCCGTAATATAATGCCTAACAGCGGTTACGCGGGGAGGATGGAGGAGAAGTGAGTAAAAATCTCACATTACCATGTGGTACGGGCAACATGGTGTCTTTTGAAGATTTCCACCTATCCTCTTAAAAAGCACACACACAGAGGGTGAGTCACATAACTTTAGCACCTCCTGGAACATTTGAACGGTTGAAGTTATTGCAATGTAGTTTTCACGGAAGTGTATGAGGGAAAGGGGCTAATTGATACTTGCATTCATTCCTATTTCATCACTTGTATTTTACGAGATATTTGAGGTAACTTTGTTTTTTCAAATGGAACTATACATATTTTTCCAGTCTATCATGACGAGTGTAAATAGGCGAATCCAATGATATACATTTTGTCATATCTCAGATAAGCAGTTTTTGAGTAGTTTTGATTTTTGTTACTATGGTTTTGCGGATATTTTGAATAGTCCATCACACAAGGTCATGCAACGCTCCACCAGCAAACGCGTGTCCCGAAGGGAAGGGATCTTAGTATTTGAAGATATGAAACATATTCCAAATATTCACAAAACGGTTGCAGTTTTTTCCTGAACTCTGCTTTCCATCCTTCTACATTTTCAGAGTTTTTGTCATTATTTGATTGAAGGAACTGAAGGATGGAAAATAAGGATTTGTCATAAGTATGTATTGTATTAAAATTGTTTATTACAACTCCATTTTTGGGGGTTTTATATCATAAGATATTAATGGGATCTTGAAAACAATCACAATAAGAATAAATAATTAAGACTACAAAAATATTGCATATTTTGAGCAGACAATTTCAATGTTAATAACCATATAATAATAACTTAGGGAAAGAAACAATAGTTTCAATACATACTAGTTATGACAAATCCGTATTTTCAATCCTTAAGTACTACAAAAAATCTGAAAATGAGGCAGGATGGGAAGCAGAGTTCAGGAAAAAAACTGCAATAGCTTTGTGAATATTTGGAATACGTTTTGTATCTTAAAGTAATAAAGTCACTTCCCTTTCCCGAGCGCGCGCTTGCTGGTAGTGCGCTGTGTCATCTTGTGGGGCGAACTATTACATTGAAAATATCCGTTAAACACTAGTCGCAAAAAAGTTAAAATTATTCAAAAAAACTCTTATCTAATATATAACAATGTGTATATCATTGGATTTGTCTTTTTACTCTTGTCGTGATAGACTGAAATGTGTAGTTCCATTTGAAAAAAAAACAACAAAGTTTCCTCAAATATCTCGTAAAATACAAGTGATAAAATAGAAATTAATACACGTATGAATAAGCCCTTTTCCCTCATGCACTTCCACGAAACCTGCATTGCAATAACTTCAACCGTTTACAAGTTACAGGAGGTGCTAAAGTTCAGTGACTCACTCAGTATAATGCTTCAAGTTTTGTCATATTTTCTTCAATACATTTTTAACCACAGCGTGACAAATATCTAGTTAAATGTTTTTATCTTACAAAAATCCTTTTTTTTTTTTTGGTATTCCAGCCTGAATTAAATTATTGAAACACTAGGGAGTTTTTGCACGTCACAGCACTCTCGATCTGCGCATGCGCAGAAGATCGATAGTGCTGTCCGCTATGGCGCGCAAAAACTCCCTATTCATGGTGTTCCAATTTTAGAATCGAGAAGAAATTCCCGAAACAATAACGTCGCTGGACATATTTATCCGTATACAAGGGGTGGTCGAAAAGTTTCTAGCCTTAAAATGAAATCATCACAGACACGTCAATTTATTTTTCAACATAATAACCTTGTACACTAATACACTTACGGTTACGAGCATAAAACTTTCGCAGACCATTCAAATAAAAGGCTTTTGGTTTCGAGTACAACCAGGAATTCAGTTTCCATCATTGCATCATCATTGTCAAATCGCCGTCCTTTTAGGTCTTTTTACTTTCCCGTATACGTACGTATACACGGAGTGATATACGTAGTATAGGGAAAGTTATGTAATGCTGCGCGAAAAAATGGCCAATTTTCGGCGGAAAAAAAATTAATTTCCGGGCCGTGAAAACGAATAAGTGGATAAAACCAGTTGCTAAATTAAGAAAAAAAATCCTCTATCTCGTGGTGTGGTCAAAATCCATGATTTGTTGCTTCTTTATACTTAAAAATCGATTGACGGCATTCCGTCCGTCTGTGGTCAACGCTAGCGCCTAAACCGTTCGGTCGATTTTCTTCAAAATTGATATTCCCCAGTCCATCTGATTCTAGTCGAAGCTTCGTGATTTTGAAAAAGATTCTTTAAAATTTGGGGGTACTTTATATGAAGCCCCCCGGGGATTTTCAACATTTTCTCAAAACGGCTCCAAATTTTTTCTTTAAACTTTTGGTAGGGATAGTGGTAAATGTACTCTATCATGACATAAAAGCCATTTCGGTCTATCGGTTGGTTTTTTCAAAAATTACCAAAATGTAAATTTTTTTACTTGTCTCTCACGTCGTTAATATTTACATTATCGGCAATTTTTTTACATTATTATATTTACGAGTATATATGCTTTAAATAATGTCAAGTAAAGTTTCTCGAAAACACTACCGTTTTCTGTGAAAAGTAGCTCAAATTTCGGCATTTTCAGAAATGCTCAAACGTCATTTTCTCGTATATGGCTGCAATTTTTTCTTCAAACTTTTGTAACGGATAGTGCTAATTACACTCATTAGTATAGCGTGAAGTTTATTTTGAGTTTTTTTTGTTTTTTCAAAAATTATATAAATGTAAATTTTTTGAAAGATCTCTCACATCTTTAATATGCACATTATCCGCAATTTGTAAAGATGATTATATTTGTGAGTGTAAGTGCTTCAAATAACTTCAAATAAAGTATTTTGAAAACTCAAAAATTTTCTGTGAAAATGAGCTTCAAATTTCGCATTTTTAGTAGTGCTAAAACGCCATTTTCTCTTGAACGGCACATAATTTTTAAAGAAAATTGCCATTTACGGCTAGGTTTTTGTGTTCTTTAATATTCTAAAATTAATGTTTCTGTTCTACCAATAGGAAACCGAAAAATTAAGAAAATGACAAAAAAATGTACTTCTGGCGATGATAGATGGTAGCTGGCAAGAAAGAGTATGTGGCAATTCCGAATAGCTAGCGAAGACCCAGGAAAATAGAAAACTAATACGGGAAAGTCTGTGCCATTCTGTAGCACCACTAGTTTGTGGATTGGGGAGAGAAAAAAGTCTAATGGAGCCAAATCAGGAGAATATGGCAGATGTAATAATTAGAACCCGCAGTCATGCAGAATTTCCTGGGTTGCAGAAGGTTTGTGCGCGGGTGTGTTGTCCTGATGCAAAAGAACACCGCGCACCATCTTTCCATGCCGGTTTCTTTAGCTCTTCTCGAATTTCTTCGAATTCTCTAGTCGAATTTTAAATACAGAGAAAAATCTTCTCTCAAATGTCGTGGGAGATTGCAATAGTAAGATGATTTATGGTTACACCCGTTTGCAGAAAATCTATCATAATTACCTCTTCTGCATCACAGGGATGCCATCACTCCCGGCTGATTTCTGCCCACAATGTTTTTTGGTGGGGTAGGGGATGAAGGATTTTTCTTGTTTGTTTGTTCGTTCGTTCGTTTATTTATTTATTTGTTTATTTATTTACGTCAAAACAGTTAAAAACTGTGTGTGATGAGCTGTGGGGAGAAGTGAAATTTGTGCACGTTTTCATAATTTTGTGATCTCTATCCTAAACCATATTTTAGTCGAATTTTAAATACAGAGAAAAACGTTTTTTTAAGCTTTGTTGACAAAATATTCGCTCCTATATTATAAAATCAATTTTCAAAAGTAAATTAGCTCTAAATTCCTGACCTGAACCCTCATGTTCTTCATGAAAGAATAATACTTTTTGCCGCGATAATATGAAAAACGATAATTTGAATAACTATATTTCTCACTGAAATTCAAAAGAAGTGCACAAATAATGAAGTTACATTTATGTCCAGAAGCAAAACAAGGGACCATCTCAAAATTTGCTCATACACTTTTTGACGTAATTTGTTTTGACGTAAAAGATCAGGGAAACTGGACGGAAAACCTGATCGAGATAGGGGCCATTGACCCAGAAGCTGTGGTACAATACTTGTTACAGGTTCTTTAGAATTATACAGTCCAAATGATAAATAATTACATTAACTATCATTGTTAAAATTAATGTTACTTTCCTTTTGATGCTCGGTATAGTCTCGAATTGTATAGAAACAGTTATGCAGCAGAAAATATTTTACTTGGGACTAAAACTTTTCAATCGAATTTAATCGTTTAATGTCATCTGGCAAAGTGTTGTAGAGCAATGTACATGAATTGTATGTGAATTTTTGTAGTGAGCTGTTGATACTGCCATCTGATGATTATGATTACTATGTCGTGTGTTATACTTAGACATCGGCGTTTACTGAAAATATATTTCCGCCCTTAAGTAAGTCATTTTTGACAAAAACTACTGATTCGTAAATCAGGAGACAAAGTTATGGTAAAATTCCTAGATTAATAAAGAGACTTTCAAGAATCACGTGGGTTGGATTTGCTTATTATTCGTACAATTCTTTTTCGTAATCTGAAAGTCTGGGAGCTATAAGATGTAGTTCCCCAGAATATCATGCCATATCTCAGGCGTGAATGAACATTCGCAAAATATACACAACGAGCAGTATGAAGGCTGACGAAATTTGTAAGAATTCTGAACGCGTAGCGTAATGAACTTTCTTTTTGTGTTCAATTCATTTAAGTGGGCATTCCATTTGAGGTTTGACTGAATTGATAGACCTAAAAATTTTGTTACTTTAACATCAGTTAATGGCTCACCGTTCATTTTCAATGAAGTACAGAATTGTGTATTTGCAATGGAAAACTGCATTGAAACAGTTTTCTTTTTATTTACTTTTACTTTGTTATTACGGAACCAATTTGAAACATCTGATATTGTACTATTTACGGTTTCTTTATCGAAAAGAATATTTGTATCATCCACAAAGAGAACTGTTCTTGCGTTTCGAATTGCTAAGGGCACGTCGTTTACATGAACTTTAACAGATTAACCAAACGAATCTTTGACTTTTTCCGTAATCGCAAAACAAAATCCAACCGATTTAAAGAAACTGAGAAAGACCCACTAGAATTAAAGATTTCAGAAAACTCACTAATTGATCGAAAAGCTAATCTATTACTAAAGATGAAAACGTTCCAAGATTTATGTTGGCGGTACGTGGATCACGCGATTACTGCAACATGACTGAGGCCCAGTTCCCGCGCAAAGAGCAAAAAACAAAAAACATGAGAGTGTACATCTGCTGTGTACAGCATTCGAAGCTGGCGCGCGCGCGCAGCTGTACGCCGCGCGCCACGGGACCCGCTCGCGCGGAACGCTGGCCAGCGAGCGGGTAAGCCTAGAGGCGAGGCTAACCCGGACCACACCGCCCCTATATAGGCGGGAGCAGGCGGCAGTCAGGCAGTAGCGGTCTGAGGAGTAACACGGCAGCCGAGCAACGGAGTAACGACTACCGCAGCAGCAGCAGGGCATTGGTGATTGCCCGAGAGATGGTAGTCAGGGGCATTGGTGATTGCCCGATGTATGATAGGCAGGGCATTGGAGATTGCCCGTGAATAGCTGTATGACGGATTATGTTTGTAACGAATGCATAAATAAACTATTGTTAAATGTGCGTGCGAAGTTTATTTTATGGACATAACAACATCCAGTGCTGCCACTCGACCAAACACAAAACAGCTTATTTACAGTGAACACACACATCTTAAATTGTTACTTCAACACTTCCCCTACAATTTAAGATTACAGATCTCTCTTATTAACAAACAAAAATAAAACTGAATGACTATTAAAACGATACAGTTCAAACAAGAACAAAACAATGAACTTATCTTTAATACATTCCCAGGAGAGATCTCAAGTAAAAAACTGAACTCGTGGAATCGGTTTTGTACAAATATTAGCTGCTTGCTCTTTGCTGCACACATGCATTACACCCAAGTGACCATTTACAACTTGATCTCGCAAGTAATGATAGCGCACGTCAATGTGCTTGGTTTTCTTATGAAACTCTGGGCTTTTAGATAGTTTCATAGCACTCGCACTATCGACAAGCAACGTTGGCACTGGCTTTTGAGACACAATGTCCTTAAACAGTCTTCTCAGCTAAACTGCTTCTTTTGCTGCTTCGCACGCAGCTACATATTCAGCCTCTGTTGTCGAGAGACTGATGCACTGTTGCCTATTACTCGACCACGTAATAGCTCCGCCACAGAACACACTGACCATTCCACCAACTGATTTACGCGTTTGAGGGTCACTCGCATAGTCAGCATCAATATACACGTGCAGGACTTGCGGCTTCTCTGCTGCTGCACTCGCTGGATAGCGAATTCCCATTGCCGATGTCCCTCTGATGTACCGCATGATCCTCTTGACCAAGGCCCAATGCCTCATCTCTGGCTTCTCTAAGAACTGCGATGCGTAGCTCACTGCAAAAGTGATGTCCGGTCTTGTGGCCACTGCCAGGTACATCAGGCAACCAATGGCTTCACAATAAGGCGCAGATGTCAGTGTCTTATCTTCAGAATCTTGAAGATACTGATCAATAGGCGTTGACACAGGATTAGCTTCACTTATGTTGAAACGTTGAACTACAGACTCAGCGTAACCCTGTTGATGAATCACGATTGATCCATCTTTGTCTTGAGAAATCTGAAGGTTCAAGAAGCAACCAAACTTCTGAGTGCTGATTTTAAAAAGTGACAGCAACTGCTTCAAGAACTCCTTCACGTCACTCTGCCTTGTCGCTGCCACCAACCCATCGTCAACATACAAAACTACCAGACGTTTTTACCCGTTGACATTCCTTACGAATAAGCAGGGATCAGCAGCACTCTCAGATAGACCAAGAGCTGTCACAGCTTCCTTGAAATGCTGGTTCCAGCAGCGAGGCAACTGTTTGAGTCCATACAAGCTCCGTTTTAGCTTGCACACTCGATCAGTTCCATCAGAGAAACCCTGAGGTTGAGTCATGTAGATGTCCTCAGACAGATGCCCATTCAGGAATGCTGTCTTCACATCAAACTGGGTGAGGTGTAACTTCTCGCTAGCTGAGACACTTAACACAGACCGAAGCGTATCTAAACGCACCATTGGGCTAAAAGTTTCTTCAAAACCCACTCCAGGCTTCTGGTTAAAACCGCGCACAACCAGTCTTGCTTTGTATCTGCTAACTTCACCACTAGGATTTCTTTTTTTCTTGAACACCCAACGATTCGTGATGGCTCTACGATTAGGCGGTAGCTTTACCAGTGTGTAAGTAGAGTTCTCCAGCAATGACTGAACCTCTTCCTTCATTACACCTTTCCAGAACTCCTTGTCGTCAGATGCCATCGCTTCCTTGTAACTTCTCGGCTCAAGCTCAGCTACATTCATTTCGACATAGCGTGCCGGTCGACGTAAAGTCGACCTATCATGCAGACTCCGACGCTCCACAGCAGCAAGCTCAGGGTTAACAAACTGCTCTTCTTCAGACTGAACATCATCAGCTTCTGGCTCGGACTCTACTTGCTCCAGGACACTAGCTCGCTCTTCTTCGAGATCATCTGGCTCATCTTCGACCCGCACAGGCGCAGCTGCCACAGCATCTTGCTCCGTTGCTATGGCAGCTCTCATTGTTTCATGTTCAAAGACAACACTTTTGCTTCGTTCTATCTTTCTCGTACCTCGAATCCATACTCTGTACCCGTCAATGCCAAGCGAATAACCAACAAAGACTCCTGGCTTTCCCTTCGCATCCCCCTTGCGACGCTTCTGCTGTGGAATTTGCAAAAAACAATTGGTCCCAAACACATGCAAGTTCTGCAAATACACGGATTTACCAGTAAAGATCTCATAAGGTGACTTTCCATCTTCTCCAGCAGAGCCCGATCGATTGAAAAGATAGACAGCAGTGTTCATTGCTTCAGCTCACGACTTTGGCAACTTCTTAGCCAACAGCATTGTACGTGCAGCCTCCACGACTGTACGGTTTGTGCGCTCTGCGCACCCGTTCTGCTCGAGAGAATAAGGATTTGTGATTACCAGTTGAACTCCGTTGGCCTTGAGACGATTCTCGACTTTCTCATTTTTGAACTACAGCCCACCATCACAATGGAGAACCCTCAGTGGACGTCCGCATTGAGTTTCAACAAACTTTAGCAACTGTTCAACAGCACCAGCAACCTCCGACTTCTCTTTCAAAAACTTAACAATGAGAAACTTCGAGTAATCACAGGTAAAACAGACGAAATACTTGGAGCCTCCACGTGACTCCTCCTCCATTGGTCCACACTGATCAGCATTCATGATCTCACCAGCACTCGTCTCATTGCATTCTTGACTTGAAAGAAGCCCTCTGCTGCTTCCCCTCGACACAAGCTCCACAAAAGAAATCACCTCCCTTGACACTTATGCCGCGCTCTCGTAGAATTCTTTCTACATGACGTTTGTTTTGATGGCCCAAACGCTCATGCCACACTTGGAGAGATTCAGTCGATGACAGGTTGACTTCACTCTTGAAATTACTCAAGGCACGAATATGCAACTTGCATAATATTCCATACCTTTCACCACATAAACGCACAGCTCCATCCTTGGCGACGAACTTTCACCTTTTGTGATCAGCTCGCATGGACAACTCTTTGTCCACAATAACAGCAAGTGACATCAAATTGCGACGACCATTACGAACATAAAGCACGTTGTCAATGTGACCTGTCAACCACTCACCATCGATCAAAACTTCACAGTCAATCCTCCCTTTACCGACAGCACTCACTGTTGTCTTGTCCTTTCCAATAAGAACTGTCAGAGGATTCACAAAAGCTTCATAGCTCACAAACCATTCTCGATGAAGACAGCAATGATTTGTAGCCCCCGAGTCTATTAACCAAATGTCATTATCATGTTCGGCCCTTTGCATCTCCGTCACAAATGACAAAGCACTGCCACTACCACCACCAGCACCATACGAGGTACTGTCTTTGGCCTGTGATTTCTTGTCCTTGTCTTTCTTGCAATCTTTTTTCACATGACCCTTTACACCGCACGTAAAACACTTTGGAACTTTCTTTTTCTTCGTGTCACTTGCTTTCTCGGAAACACGCGTTGAATTAGCACCGCTTTTAATATTACAAGCTCTGCAAACAACGCCTCCATTTCACACTTGACTTTCTTTGTGTGCATTTCGACGCGCATCGTCGGCAGTGAGAATGGAAATCGGCTCCGTCAGCGTCTGCTTATCTTCCGAGCGTGCCCACCAAGACTGTCGGAAACTCTCATAACTTTCCGGCAGCGTGTCCAGCAGTCGTACCATAAGCGCTGAGTCATCCGACTTCACGTTCAACTGTTGCAACAGCAAGACGAGGCCCTCGAATCTCGCAATGTGACGGATTATGTCGTCACCCGGCATCATTCTAAACCCGAAAAACACAGACTGAACAGCATGTGCAGCCTGCTTCGTTTGTTGCTCAAAAACAGAGTGTAGTTTCACCCACATTTCTCTCGCGGTCTCGCAAGCCACCAGCAAAGCAACCACTTTCGAATCCAAAGTCTTCACTAAAATTTGAGCAGCCGCGCAATCTGCTTTGTCCCATTTTTTAAAAGCTTCTGTGTATCTTCCACGTTCCGTGACACTTGCACTTTCCAAAACGGGCTGGGGTTTCTCCAACTCCCCAGTACACACCTCATATGCTCCTGCAACTGCACGCAATAAATTCCTCGACGTGAATTTCCACGTAGACCAATTGTCATTCCCTGTCAACTTCACAAGTCCGTGAAGAACCTCCATGGCAAAAAAAAAACTCAGTCCACTCGACAAATCGTTTTACCCACGCCGAAACGCAATTACACGAGAACAAAGCGACGTGACTATTATGGCCGACCACGTGTCGAAAAGTTCACTCGATCGAAACAGAATCCATCCGCATCAATAGTTTTACTCAGACCCAACTATAATATCTCAGTTTTTCGAGCACATTATATATCCATTGATATGCAGAGGATAATTGCAAAATCTTCGAACAAAGCGAAAAACAGTTATACTTGTGAAAACCGCGCTCTGCTACCATTTGGCGGGTTTGTGACCTTCATTTCACTATGGTCTTACAATGCACAATGTACTATAGTGCATATAATAAACACGACCTCTAGGGCTGCAACTCGCAAAACATATCGTCACTGGCGTTAATCACTTGAAAATTTAATTTAATTTAGGGGATACAGCTCTTTTAGAAACCATTTTCTTCATGGGAATTTGCTTTTAAAAAAATGAGAACTGATTTTTGAGACTCCTTTGATTCGTGACGCTCGAGGCGCGCACCTCTTGCGCCTCTTTGCTAATCTGCCTCTGCAAAAGCGTACGTATCCACACTGTCTTGTAAAATTGCAAATCATTATTCTGCGAGCTAAACATAGATTTGCAATAATTTCTGTATACTACATACGTATTATACAGAAATGATAATAATGTTTTCTTCGATAGAAATATCTTTTTATTTATAAACTTTATATCTAATAATAAATTACGAACACCGAATTATTGAAGCCTTGAAAGAACGATTTGAAAGAAGCGCCATACATGTGGGTAATCGTGGTTTGTGTTCCAATACTACTCCAGCAAGTTCATTGGTTTATTTTCTGACGTGTGTTCAGCATGTGTTACATGGATGTGCGCAAACGTGTGAAGTTCAAGCAAATGGCAATACATGGTAATGCACCTGTTTCGAACAAGTTGTTCGAAACAGGTCATTTTGAAGGAATAAGATGAGTTGGTTGAGAATAGGGTCTGTGACGGTTTGGAGTATATTTTTAGACATTTGTCTTGGTGGTGTTGCTCTTGTGGGTGACCGAAGTGTGTCTCATGGTAATTCGAATTTACGTCGAGCTGTCGCCGATAGTTGTACACATTGTTTCATTGGGTTATTATCTTGGCTAATAGTGTCACTTCATAATAAAAGTGATTCAGGCCATTTTTTTGAAACGTGTGCGTGTGGATTTTTGTCATCATTAATTGATATCGATCATTTTATTGCTGCCAGATCAGTGAAACTCACAGTAAACTTTTTTAATTTACATGAATTATCATTGCTCCATTAGTTCGAATATGAAAAAATCTTGAATGAGTTATTTTTTTTTACAGGATGCCTTAAATTTAACATCACGCCCTTTCTTGCACTGTAGTTCAGTGGTGTTCCTTATATGTGTTATCTTCATCACTGTGAGCACTGTGCTTAATTTAAAAGAAATAACAACATTTGGTTGGATATTATTTGCTGCATTTGTGTCTCATCATATTAGGGATGCAACTCGTCGAGGGTTATGGATTTGGCCATTTGGGTCAACAGCACCAATTCCGTATAACATGTACATAATTTTGACCATGATTTTTCCATTTGTATTAATTACTGTCATGACATTATGCACTGCATCTCCTAGAACATATTTCAAAGATGTACTAGAAGTATGATTTTTTAAATATTGTATTATCTCTGTTATATAATTCTTGAAAATAAAACCCCATTTTGAAGTAAAACATGCAATGTAATTTTATGAGTATAATTATTCTACACATTTGTATTGTCTTTAAGATATCCTTTGTAATGCTTGTGATGAACAAAGGACTGTATTATCTGATATCTCTATCATTTAGGAAAGCATAGCTTATCTAAAAAGAGATAAGATTTTAGGATTGCTTTGTAGTGATGTGAAGCAAATTATTCTGCCAAAATGGCTTCCAATGATCAGGACACTACGGTATGAAATCATTTTGACATATTCAATTAATTACATTGTTAAATTGTTTCAACTTGTACAATAATTCTGATTTAGTCAAATGTTTTTTGTGAACAAAGTTGACAAGTTATGGTGTTGTATAAACATAATCAAAATTCATTTTTAGGATGTCGAGACTGAGTTGTACATAATAACAGGGTGTCTAAGTACTGTCATACTCTGCATTATTTGTGTCGTTGTATACTTGTCCATCGTAACCAAAAGGTAAGTAAATAAAATTATTTTTGTTCGTTGTGTTTGGTAATCGAGAAAGAAAAATTGATTTTTTACACTCTACTATTATTGTAGAAGTGATCTTTTTTATATTTTAAAATTCATAGACTTTTTTAAAAGACAGTCCAGGGCCTTTCAGTTTATCAAAAAAATAGAAGCGTTTTCTATTTTACATGTCTGCTATGGTGTATTTCGCAATTGTTAGCATTCTCTTTCAAATTTGTGGATTAAGTTTTTGTTACCAATTTAACCTAATCATTCATGGTTAAATTAAGTAAAATTTTTCTTGTGGATTTTTTGTTGGGTTTTTCCAGTGGAACCAATACTCAATTATCAATTACAGGCCAAACATGTATGCTCATTTTAGTTGCATGTAGTCAAAGTTTGATAACGGAGGTACTATTTAATGTATATGTTGTGCTTTTTTCTCGTAATTGGAGATATTTTAATTACCATTAATTGTCAGTACTATTCCATTAAGTAGGGTACACATTATAGTTACATGGTAATCAGTAGTCCTGACTACATCAAACATAGAAATCACTATTTGCGAAAGAAGAGTTATTTCTTCCAAATACTGGGAATAAATAAATAATGATACATTATTACGTGTATTTAATTTTTTTAATAATATCATTGAGTTGAAAAGAAGTGGTGGTTCCAGAAACTCGTAAATGATACGTAAGTATTTTATGACAAATTTCACTTTAAATCCATGTCATTTACAGCTTTGTAGTACCCATCAGTTGCTGAACTAAGTAAAGATTAAGATGTATTAAAAATGCTAATATTTTACCCATGAACATCACTGGTAAGGAGGGGGGACTTGAATGCCAAGAAATTTCAAGTACAATCTGTAGTTTAATTCTAATTTAATTTTTTACTATTATCAATTTGTCAATGTATTAACTAGATTAAAGCCACTCTTCAGTATGCTTTGGGGTAGACATATGATGACACTGCCAGTATGAGCAGAGTTTTAGCTTCCCTTGAAGATTGGAAACGGTCTTAAGAAACTGTTTCACAGAAAAGATTGAACAGTTCTATTTCAACATAAAATGTTTTGCTGGAGCGGATGAGTTTGCAGCCAGTAAGTAGCAGGACAATCTTTGATCCAATCATTATTATAAAATTGGTTGTATGTGATAAAGGTTAAGATAATTCAATATTGCATGTCAGTACAAATGTGACTATGTTTTTGTGTTGAATAGTATTATAAATTTATTGTGAGATAAGATTATTGAATTTGTGAATAGCTGCAACATAACCAGTGTAACTTGACCTTTGCCAATCTACTTCATGCACAATGCTAACTTCAGTAAATTAATAAAAACTTGGAGCTGAAATTAAAAGTCAATGGGGGCCCTTAAATTTAAATCATTTCCTTTGATTGCATTCCCCAAAATTTCCTCATATATGATTTGCTCCTGCCAAATTTTTTCTTAAAGTTTTTCTTCTTTTTTCTCTCTCTCTCTCTCTTGAATAGAGCAAAGTACAATTACGAAAATGTTGCAGGTCCTATTTTCAGTAAACTCTGTATTTTCGAAAATTGTATAAAATTAACATTGCTAAACTGCTGTACTAATGACAGAATTTTTATTTTATTTCATATCACGTAGTACAAAGAAAGTTGTGTATTGCTGCGTCAAAAAACTTCAATTTTTTGATAGAAATACTCATATTGTGGGGCCTTGATACTAAAAAAGTGGGGTAATTCTTGTTTCATATAATAATAATAATAATAATAATATTAATATTTTTTGGAGTCACATTTACAATTACAATTGTGTATGACTAGTCAAATATAATGTACATGGAGGGAGTATAATTGCACTTATGTTCTTGAGTGCAGAGGGAAATTACATTTACTGTCCAGAAGCCAAACAAGGTACCATCTCAGCATTTGCTCAAAGAACCAGGGCAAAACTGGACAAAGAACCTGATCAAGATGGGGTCGTTAGTGTAGGAGTTATATTACAATACTTATTACAGATTGATAAGGATAACGTATTACTTATAAATTAGATAATTATTTTAGTGGCAAAATAATTTAACATTTCAAGATTTGTACTGTTTTGTTTTTAAAGTGAAAATTTACTTGGTATAGTCATTTTACTGCTACTACTACTTACAGTAATAATAATAATAATGTGAACAATATTAACTGTACTTCGTATCAGTTATGGTAACAATTACATGTAATTTAACAGCATTAGTACATTCAGTGTTTAAATCTTGAAATGAAGAGGAAGAGGCAGGTTTTGTATTTCTAAACCTAGTCCTACTGCAGCACCTGAAATCAGATTGCACATATTAGATACTGAGGTATTCCTGAACACTATAAAAAAAAAATTGTCCAAGAAAGTGTTTCAGTTTACTCTTGAAGCTGTGTAATCTTGTTATGCCTCTATGATGTGGTTATTTGTTGAATAATTGCATTGCTGTAGCGATTAGGTTATATGCTTGCCTTGTGTGTATAAGCTAGTGTTAAATTTGCAAGGTGTGTCATTGTTTGTTAGGTTTTTCTTTACAAACATGAGGACTTTGTAAATGCACATACTAGGCAGTGTAAGTATTTTAAGTTTTTTGAACTGAGGTCTACAGGACTCATCTTTTTGAATTTATTATTGTCCTGATCATTCTCTTTTGTATTTTAAAGATTTGCTTGGCCCCAGATTATTATTCAGTATTTGAGATGGAGTGAAGAATTGCAAAGTTCAAAACATTCCAACTGATTCAAACAGATTCATTGGTGCCGTTCTCTGTTATTATTCTAAGAGCGTAATTAAGTTTGTTCAGTTTTGAGTTAATACCTTCTAGGT
The DNA here is from genome assembly GCA_031308135.1 of Acheta domesticus. Taxonomy (NCBI): domain Eukaryota; kingdom Metazoa; phylum Arthropoda; class Insecta; order Orthoptera; family Gryllidae; genus Acheta; species Acheta domesticus. The sequence goes on along the minus strand of JAHLJT010002406.1, from coordinate 114,286,634 downwards.
GTGAGTTCTGTTTGAGGTTTGAGTGTATGGTGAATCCAAGACATTTTTGTTTCCTTTGTTTGTGTCATGCTGTTGCCTTCTAATGTTAAATTTGGTGAGTATTGTGTTGAGTGGGAATTGTGGAAGGGCATTGTCATTGTTTTGTCTTTGTTTAGGATTAGTTTGTTCTGATGGATCCATTGAAATTTTCCATTTTAACATATTAGTGACATAAGCAAAAAAGATACTTTTTTTTCCCCTCCCTCCATCATTGATGCAGGTCATTTACAAATATTAGACATAGAATCGAGACTAGTGTGGATCCTTGTTTTAGAATGATAGGTTACATTCCTTGTTTTAGAATGATGATTTTTTATTTTGTTGTCTTTTTGGTAAGGTAACATTACTATTTGTTTTCTATCTGATAGATATGATTTTATCCACTTGTTAGCAATTCCTTGAATTCTATAGTTTCTAATTTTGACTATAGAATTCTCTGATCTATTTGGTCAAAGGCTTTTCAGAGTTCAAGGAAGAGACTATCAGGTATTTCTTTTTGCTCTAATGCCATGAGGATTTCATCTACAAAGATGAATAAAGCAGTTTCAGTTGATCAATTTTCCCTGAAACCATGTTGTGAATCAGTGGTCATGTTAAGTGTATCAGGCAGTTTTTTAATATTTCATAGAAGAGGTTTTGTAATATTTTTGAAAATCCTGACAGTAACATAAGTAGCAAATCTATATACTGTAAGTAATAAATAACTTCCTCTATAATGTTGTGTAGTCAAGACTCCATGTTTTGTGAGTGTATAATCCTAAAAAATTCGTTTCTGGCAAATAATCTTGTCTGTCCGTCCGTCCATAGACAAAGCAAGGGGCCACACCATGGGCAAGGAATTTATATTGTCCAATTGATTAGACTGATGTTGTAGCATCTAAAATTTACATTAGTACATATTTTGATTTTTTTGAAGACGCGAAATGCCGTGACATATTCCACCGCGAAGATGGGATTTGAGTGACCTTGAGGGTCGCTCTCAGAAAAATCGCAGTATATGTGGGCGCCGCAACTCGCCCGAAGTGAGCCATACCCATGTTCTCCACCTATATACATTAGCATATATAAATACATTAGGCAGTTCGCGCATGCGCTCTTGACTTTCTGGAAGCTCCCACTTGGTTGTATGAGGAAAGCAAAGAGTATATCTCGAGGACAGTGGTATAATTTATTAAGTTAAGCGCCGCGCCGCAACCCCGCGTAGGGTGGCCTTGTATTGAGCTTGCAGATGTGTTCGCAATGGCATGCATACGAGCCGACACACTGTTATAAGCGCCGCTTGCTACGTAATGCCACGGTCTTTTACTTGTGAACTTATATTTGTGCGTGTTATTGATAAAGTGCATATTATTTCTTAGTACCTGTTCTTTTTTGTGCTACATAGTGGTAGGTTACTGCGCTATGGCCGAAATACATGTATAAATGAGGATATTTTAAAAAATATATTCAGTTGTTCTTTTATGGAGAAAATTAATTATCATATAGGGAGGTCTGTTCCGAAACTTCACGCGTGCAATGTTTGCAAAAGAAATGGCAAGGGAGTATTTCCACTACGTAAATACCTCAAAATAAACATCTATTATTAAGAAATAGGAAAACTGAATAAATTATTTGTTGGGCTATGATTAGTATTTTCCCCTGATCATAATGTGAGGAAATGAAGAAGGCTATAACAATTTGCACAGTATCTCAATACGATCACAGAGTCATTTGCGTTCACTTGTTCAGCTGGCCAGTTTTGGAAGGGTCAGCATTGAAAATGAAATTGATGTATCAGATGTAATTCTACATAATGACACAGAAAGACTAATAACATTAAAACGTCTAAAATGACGCGACATTTTTTTTCAATGCAGAAATTATCTTTCGGAAGGCATCATAAACTAAGAGTTGGTTAGCAAAGGCTAGGTTGATCGAACTTCTAAATTTGTTGAGTAAGTACGTACGACCTTGCAACAACATTTAAAAAATTGGCAAAACATTTAAAGGCACAGAATTCAAAATGATTTATTTCTGCAATTATTTATTTCTTGAGTAAATTTACTAAAGAAAACATTTCCTCGGCCGAACATGTTGCAATTGTTTTAGATTAAATAGTCATTGATCAGACGCTATTTCGTGGAGAGAGAGCAAGTGCCGCTGCGAAGGATTTATCTTGCAGTCGATTTCGATTCGTGAGCGTTGCTATTCAGCACGAATATAGTGTGCGCGTATGGGAGTGTTGGTAGTGACATATTTACATTTCTTATGTTGGCACTAGTGTGCACAAAAAGATGAAGGTTGCTGTTATGTTATGTGAGTGTATAAAAAACGTGTTTGAATAAATGTATGTAGCATGTATTCTAAACGATAGGCCTGTGTGTTTCCCAGAAGAATCCCAGACATCCCAAATATTCAACAGCGAGGACTAGCGTTATTCCATAATAATAATAATAATAATAATAACTCCACCTAGGGAGTACACGACCTTGCAGTTGGTGGTGGAGCTTGAGTACCCCCATGAGCCTTAAAGCTATGTCAGTGGTAGCCTAGCTACCGGTAGGGCCTCCCTTGCTGAATAGGTTGAAGGTGAGGGGTCAGACGAAGAAGTACTCCATTTTGAGGAGAGTGGGAAGTAAGTAGAGAGGGAAGGGTCATGAACCTTTGGACTTCCTGTTGTCGGCCCATAGAGGGTACAGGAGAGAAACTGGGTTGGCACACCAGGCCACTGATTAGAGTGGAGGCCCGAACCTTGCATTAGCCAGCGAAGGAGGCTGCCTTCAGCAGTCAGTGAAAATCCCGTAGGGTTTAGTAATGCCGACTGGCGATCGGAGGGACCCCTTGCTGGGCCCTGCGGGGGGATGCCCCGAGGCCACTGTGGGTCGCAGTAACGGATGGCAGGAAACAACCCGAGGGTTAAGTGTGATCTGTGAACTCGAACTTGCGTCCTGCGAATCTTCAATTCAAACCAATGAGCAAAATGGATAGAACAAGCAATGTAATGAATCTTAACGTGCCTTGTTCTACCAATGTCCCATACCTGCTCAGAAACCGAGCTAATGTCACCTTGTCGACGTCTGGCCATCCCACGGATGTTAGTCCCAGGGACCCAGAGCCGGCAGTAGCTCGAAGCCATCGTCAGAGATGGACCCGGGATGAATTAAAGGAGGTGATGTGGTGCTTTTACTATGCAAAAGCGAAAAATGGGGGCTCAGAAATAGAAGTTTTCAAGGTATGGAGAGAGCGGAACCCAGATATGAGACCTACCCTAGACTCAAAGAAGCTTGCCAGTCAACGACGATACATACTCAGCAGTGGAAAATTCACAGCAGAACAACTTGCTGACATTGAGAGAAATGCGGAGTATGTACTTCGCTCGAACAATCCACATGACGAACATGTAGAACTTGAAAATGATGATCCCGTGGAAGGTTCATCTCTTCCAGTGAAACACACGTCAGTGGTGAAAATTCATCTGGCAATGAATTACACGATAAGGACATGATGCGAAATCTCCTTCGGCGCGAGATAGAAAGAGTTAGTCAACTTCCGTTTGAATCTCGTGAACCGTTGAGGAGAATATACGAAAATGCCAAAGCTAAAAGAGTGATAGAAACAGCGAATTCTGTCTTAAATGAGGTGGTACAGACCCCAGGCAGAGATCTAGATATTACTGAAATCAATCACATCATATATGCAACTGGATATCTAGTATCTCAGATAATTTTGGGGCCAGCCAAGAACACCGACGGCCGACAGCAAGACAGAGTAAACAGCTCTGTACCCCCACAGAATTATGAAACGGATAGCCGACACACGGCGTGAAATATCACTCTTAGCTGAGGCATCTTCTAAATCAACCACACGTATAAAGTTCAACGAAAAAAATCCTGTTGAAAATACAAATTGAAAATGACATGGCAGGCTAATGGTAGTTGAAAGCTGATTCAAGCATGGGCTCAACGAATAAGACGGTACAAACGTAGAATAGATTTCCGTGTACAGAACCGGTTGTTTGAAACAGACGCGAAGAGATTCTATCGCAATCTGACTCAAAAACCGAATGGCAAAGCTGCTACTCCTTCAAAAGATGACGTCGAAGCATTTTGGGCAGGAATCTGGGAGGAGAGCAGATCCTACAACAAAGACGCATCTTGGCTTCAATCTGAAGTTGATGCTGCCGATGAACTTGTAGAAACAGTGGAAGATGTTCACCAATTCTCGGAAGAGGACCTCTTCCAAGCAATTAAGAACATGGGAAACTGGAATCCCCGGGATTGATAAGATCCAGATTTATTGGATTAAGAAATTAACAGCAATACATTCTCATCTAGCAAAGGCTGTTAATAAAATTTTGAAAACCCAAAGGAACTCCCGGAATGGCTCACACGCGGCATCACGTATTTGCTACCCAAAGCGGGAGACAGCTCTTTGGCGAAGAACTACAGGCCAATTACTTGTCTGCCAGTACTGTACAAAGTTATAACTGCAGCCATAGCTGACAAAATGTACAGACATCTAGAGAAGAATCATCTAATGCCAGCTGAACAAAAAGGATGTCGTAAAGGTCTTATGGCTGTAAGGAAATCTTGCTACTGAATAAAGTCATCTTGAATGATGTAAAGAAACGCAAACGTAATTTGAGCATGGCTTGGATTGACTACCAAAAGGCCTTTGATTTACCACACGATTGGATTTTGAAGACCCTGGAGATCTATCGATTTCATCCTAGACTTATTGAATTTTGCAAGGCTAGTATGAAGTCGTGGAGTACCAGGTTACTAATCCACAGCGGAAAGGAAGCAGTAGAAACCAGAAGTATTCAGATTAACAGGGGTATTTTTCAAGGAGATTCACTATCCCCTCTGCTGTTTTGCATTAGTTTGATCCCACTATCGAGACAGTTGTCGCAAGCTGACTTTGGTTTTGCTCCATGGTGATGAAAGGCCAGTATCACATTTGTTTTACATGGATGATCTGAAAGTAT